>RWGZ01001230.1:0-173309 GCA_009725065.1 Utricularia reniformis | reverse complement strand
GTTCCCGTGGAGAAGGTTCTCCCCGGCCCTCAGCTTAAGTCGAACGTTCCCTGCCGCCGGTCCCCTTAGGAAAAGAGAAGAGGGTGACCGAAGTGGAAGCCCCGCAAGAGCCGAAGAGGCTGAAGAAGGGGGGCCGCACTCCGGTCCCCAATCAGGGGATCGTTTTGAAGGAACCTGGGCAGGGCCCGAAGACCAACTCCGATTGGGGAGTTGCCCTGGACCTGTTGGACAGGTTCAGCAAGGGGAGGAAGTTATCCTCCTGGCGGAGTGTCTTTGTAAAGGACTTCCGCCTTTTTGGGGAGTAGAACCCAGATAACGTCCAAGCGGACGTATCTGGGGAAGATATTATGGAAAGCTTCCTCGACCTCACATCTAAGGTAACTTTGGCTTAACTTGGAGGCCCGAAGCTTCATTTTTAACAATGTGTGGTCTTTTGCAGATGTTGAGGAAAGCTTTTACAACTGCTATTACCATGGAGAAATACCAAGGTGATAGCGTTGTGTCCCAGAAAGTCCAAGACCAACTTGACCTTGCGAAAAGGCAAGTTGAGATCAAACATGGGGAATTGGTCACGGTATGGGAGGACCGTGACTGATTGGACAATGAGCTGCTAAGAGCAGGGAAGGAGGTCTCCCTCTTAGCAGATAAAGTCGCTGAGCTGGAGAAGGTGGGGGAAGCAACTCAGGGGCGGATTGATGACCTGGAGGCCAAGCTGCAGGCCAAAGATAACGAAATCAACGAAGTCCAAGGTCGGGCCCAGGAGAAGAGGAACAAGCTAAACGAGCTTCTCCTTCGGGCCCAAGAAGAAAAGACGACCTTGGAGGAAGAATTGACGAGGGCCCGCACTTCGACCGAAGGTTCGGTCCGGGAAGCAGTTCTGGGGTTTGCCCAGTCCCCTTTGTTTTTTTCGCTTTGGCGGATAACATACATGGGGTTTATACTGCGAATTATTTGGATAACATGCGCGAGCAAGTTATTCAGCAGTTCGGGCTTTCCACTTCGGACGAGTGATGGAAGGCGATCGAGCCACTTGAGAAGGATGGCAAGTTTCAGGTCGTTCCAACTTTGGAAGAGCCTGTGCTGGAAGAGGACCCTTTCTTCTATCTCTTTGAAGAGATGGAGAAAGCGGTCAACCAGAAGGTGGCCGATCAAGAGGAAGAGTTGAAACGGCTCGCCAACCGGACCGAACCCCAGGAGCCCGAAGCAGAAGACAAAGAATAATGGCAGATTAGTTAGATCTTAGATATTACTTTGTATCTGCCGTTCTTTTTTGTTTAATATAAGATTTTCCTCCCTTTTCCTTCAGCTTTAGTTGTTTTGATTACCAGAGTGAACTGATATAACTAACTTCAGAATAAACTAATAAATTTTATCTTAACGAAGTAGTTTATCTTAACTTCAGAATAAACTAATAAGTATAAGATCGGGGACACTTACAGGGTGTCAACCATCGGTCCCAGACGTTATATTTAGTTTATTTACGTCAATTTTGATTGGATCAGTCGTTTTATATGGTGTATGGGTCACTCTTATTCCGTCCTTGGAATCATTACTTAATTGAATATGCGTAGTCTGCGTTAATTATGAGTTTTTACGGGCTTTCGCCGAACCTTGGTTCTATTAAAGTCCCTTAGGTTTCACTGGCTAAGCTTGGCTCTTAATACGTCTTATGTTAGGACCGATCTTATGTTTCGATATGCTGACTATCATTCCTTTCGTTGTAGCAGATTTCATAGGTACAAAAGGCTATCCCTAAAGACCGAATGCCGTTGAAGGGAATGTCCTAGTTCGTAATGAGTTCTGGGAGAATCACGACTCATCCATGGGGCTAGGCAAGTGCAGGAGCATCTGACTCGTCAGAGCGGTCACTGCAACTTGGGAACCTTGCGCACAAGAAGTTTCGGTCACCAGTCCAGATTCGTCCTAAGCTTATCCAACTCCAAGATCGGTCCATCATTCTATTAGAAATAGTTAACTCTTGTACTTACTTGTTTGCCACTTATGTTTAATGGAATGTTTTTTATTGAGTCAAACACATTAATCGAAAATTCATAAGAAGTATCGCGTTAAATTCATGACATTCCAAGTTCGGGGGACCTCTATACCATCTAATGTTTCAAGTTTATACGCACCTGACTCCAATTTTGCCGATATGGATACGGTCCCTCCCAATTTCTGTCCAGCTTTCCGACATTCCTCTGCACCTTAATGCTTCTGAGGACGAGATCGCCTTCAAAGAATTCCCTTGGGAGGACTCGTTTGTTATGGGCCCGTTCCATATTCCGCTGATAAGCACGCATCCGTGCATAAACTGCATCTCTTTTTCTTCGATCATCTCAAGGTCCAATAATCTCATTTCACCGTTCATATGCTCATCGTATTGAGATATCCGAGGTGATCGGATGGCAACCTCCACCGGGCTAACAGCTTCGGTCCCATACACCAATGAGAAAGGTGATTCCTGGGTCGTTGAGCGAGATGTAGTTCGGTATGCCCATAGGACCTCATAGATGTGTTCAGACCATTTACCCCCGAAATCTTCTAACTTGGTTTTCAATCCTTTCATGATAACCTTGTTAGATACCTCCGTAAGTTCGTTGGTTTGGGGATGAGCCACCGATGAGAAATGCTGGGTGATGCCCAACTTGGTGCATAGATCCGGTATGTTCTTTCCGCGGAACTGAGTCCCATTATCAGATACGAGCGCTCGGGGAACCTCGAAGCGGCTCACAATATTTCGCCATATGAAGTGCTTGACCACTTTTTCTGAGATAATGGCTACGGCTTCTGCTTCGATCCACTTCAAATAATACTCCACCGCTACGATACAAAATTTTCTTTGCCCTATGGACCGAGGAAAAGGTCCGAGGATATCATTCCCCCATCTGTCAAACGGACAAGGCAATGGGGTAATCGATAGTGGAGCCCCAGGCAATTGCGGGAGTGGAGCGTGGTATTGACATATGGCGCAACGCTTAGTGTACTGCTTAGCATCAGCGAGCAATGTTGGCCAAAAATACCCGGCTCTAATAATGCGGTGGTATAAAGATCGGGCCCCTGAATGAATGCCGCATATCCCTTCATGAACATAAATCATGACGGCTTCGGCCTCAATAGGAGATAAACAACGCAAAATCGGGCCCTCAAAACTCTTTTTAAACAAGCGTCCGTCGACTAAGGTGAATCTCTTAGCCCGGACCTCTATTTTCCTGGCCTCAGACTTATCTTCAGGGAGATATCCATTTGAGAGGTATTTAACGAAGGAGTCCATCTAGTTGGGTTCTCCTGGGGATTCAGTGGCATCAATATTAAAGCCCTGGAGTTCATGACATAGAGCCCCAATCTCTTCAATAAACTGTTCGGTCACTGGAATCTCGACCGAAGGTCGGTCCTGAACGTGGACCGAAATAGTGCTCGGCTCTATGTCGGGTATGCCCGAAGCCAATCTGGCGAGTGCATCGGCAACCTTGTTTTGTTCTCGTGGCACATGGTCCAGAGAGAACTCATTGAACTTCTTGGATAACTCAGAACTTTAGCAATACAACCTCATCATCGGATCGTGAGTCTCAAATCTCCCTGCGAATTGTTCCACTACTAACTTCGAGTCTGAGAACATTCGCACTCTGCTAACTCCCATTTTTCGAGCCAAGGTCATTCCTGACAATACTGCCTCATATTCCACTACGTTATTTGTTCCAGCAAAGGAAAACTTGACTGCGGAATGAATAAGATCACCTTGTACCGTTGTCAGGTAATGCCCGCTCCTCTTCCCCCGAAGGTTGATCCATCTACGTGGATCGTCCATCGATCATCTTCCTGGTTGAGATAAATGGCCGACCTGGTCATTTCAACCACAAAGTCGGCTAGAACCTGAGCTTTGATCTCCCTTCGGGGCAGGAATTCCAGAAACATAGCGCTGAGTTTGATAGCCCATTTTGCCAATCTTTCATTCAAGTCCTTTTGTTTATGGAGTATCTTCAGAGGCTGATCCGTATAAACATAGACCGTTCGGCCTTCGAAATAATGCTTCAACTTGGATACAGCTTTCTTCAAAGCTAGCATGAATTTCTCCAAGGTGGAATACCTGGTTTCAGCAGATACTAGAGAATGACAGACATAATAGACAGGTCTATGAATGTCATCTCGTATGGTTACCAGAGCTGCGCTGACGGCAACTTCGGATACCGCAAGATATAACCCCAAAGGTTCATCACAAGTTGGACTTACCATCACCGGGGGAGTGCTTAAATAAGTCTTGAGCTCAGAGAAGGCCCGATCGCATTCTTCGATCCAATCCATATGGCTTGCTTTTCTTAGCACTCTGAAAAAAGGTAAGGCCCGGTCTGTGGATTTCGAAATAAACCTGCTTAGCGCGGCTAGTCGGCCAGTAAGCCTTTGAAATTCTCTTTTGTTTCTTGGAGGTTGCATATCAATGATAGCTTGCACCTTCTCAGGGTTAACCTCTATGCCTTTCTCTGAAACATAATATCCTAAGAATTTTCCACTTCGGATCCCGAAGCAGCACTTGTTTGGATTTAGTTTGAGCTTATATTTTCGGCATACTTCGAAGCAACGAGACAAATAGGAAAGATGGTCTTCATCATTCATTGATTTTACAATCATATCGTCAACATACACTTCCATCATATGGCCAATCAACTCTCTAAAGATTCTGTTGACCAACCTTTGGTATGTTGCTCCAGCATTTTTGAGACCGAAGGGCATAACTACATAACAGAAAACCCCATCTTCGGTCATGAATGATGATTTCTTCTGATCTTCTTCGGCCAAGAAGATCTGGTGATACCCAGAGTAAGCATCCATGGTACTCATCATGGTGCTACCAGAAACAGCATCTACCAGTTGGTCAATGTGCAGCAATGGGAAAGGATCTGACTCACAGCTTTTGTTAGCATCGGTAAAATCGATGCACATTCGCCATTTCATGTCCGGTTGGAAACCACCACTGGGTTTGCAACCCATTCAGTATAGTGGATTTCTCTGATAAATCCCGACCGTAGCAGCTTATTCACTTCTGCCCGGATGATCTCGATCTTCTCAGGAGAATAGCGTCTCCATTTCTGCCTAACAGGCTTCGTTCCGGGCTCAGTATTGATCCGATGTTCACTATCGGATCGGTCAATCCCCTGCACATCATCCGGGGTCCAGGCAAATATATCCACATGGCTTCTCTGCAGGTGGATCAATTCTCTTTCAAAGTCAGGGGCTACATGAGCCCCGATGCGAGTTGTCTTGGTTGAGTCATTCTCAACTAGATTAATCAGTTTGAACCCCACGGGTTCCATCGCTTGCCTCGGGTGCGACAGCTCTTCCAGCAAATCCACCCGGGCCCTCTTCACTGGTGCCAACGTTCGGCACGAGCTCATGTAGCATTGTCTAGCTACTTTCTGATCCCCCTTAACAGAAATAACTCCATGAATGGAGGGGAACTTGAGCATCATGTGATAAGTAGAAGGGACCGCCTCAAACTTACTCAGGCCGGTCCGTCCAATAATAGCGTTGTAAGCGAGGTCGACTTCAACGATAATGAATTCTAAGTCTTCAGATCGGTCCTTGGATGGCTCTCCAAGGGTAACGGGGAATAACATCTTCCCACAAGGAATAACACTTCTTTAGTCGAACGACCAAAGAGTTATGTTGGCGATCGGCAGATCATGAGCCACTGCTCCCAACATTTCGGCGACCTCGCGCTTCATCAGATTGCACGAGGCACCAGTGTCCACCAAGATTCTGTGTACACGGCGATTCCCGATGACCCCTGTAATGGTGAGGGGGTCGTCACAGGGATCAATGATCCCCTCACGATCAGCTGGGGTGAAAGTGATGTCCTCTCTGAAGATGGAGGACCGATCCATGGGATCATATTTTATCAGCGCCACAGATTCGGAGCTCTCAGCAGAGTCTCCGCGCGTTGTTCTCTTTCGGTCCCGGACCGACTCATTTATACTCAATCCGCCGGAGATAACATAAATATCTCCGGCCACTTCTCTAGGTGCCGCCTCATTTCGAGGAGGTTGGGCACCAGATTCGGCAGGTGGGGGAGCAGCATGCTCCTGTCTCCCACCCTCATTCTGCGGGCTCTGCCGCCACGGCCCCGCCATCTTCTTCTTCGGCCCTGACCACGGTTCTCGCAACCGTGTTGGCCTCTTTCTTGCTCTGGCGGAGGAGACCTTCGGTCCTCCGTCCGATCATTATAGTTTCGGGGTTGTCCCCGATTATCTTTTCCCCGCGGCCTGTGACGATCGTCACCTTGATGGTCCCTTCGGGGGGATTCCGCTCGTTTGCCCTTCTGACCGTTTCGGTCGGGCTTTTCTTTACCCATTGCCTCAACTGTCTCTTTCAACAGCGGGCACTTCAAGGTCGGGTGATCGCGATTATGATGAAGCTCGCAATACACCCGATTGTCCTCCTGCTTCGGGGTGAAATCTTTTTCATTCACATCCACTACTTCTCGCGACTGTTTCTTTGGGTATGAAACCATATGATCACCTGCGGGCTCAGAAATCTCGCTAGGCTTCCGATAACCAAGCCCCAGCGCTTCATCTACCTTAATATACTTGTTGATTTTCTGAAGCAGTTTTCCCAAGGTAGACGGTGGGCTCTTCACCAAACTGGCCGAAAGGCCGCATGGTCCTAAGACCTGCTGTAGAATGTTGATTTTATCCCGGAGCTCGAGTTTGATGCCCCGGGCGGTCCTGTTGAATTTCTCCATAAAGGACCGAATACTCATTTTCGCCGGGATATGTTTTAGCTGCTATAGTTCCTGCCTGCTTCGAGGCGGTCCTACATTTGGAGCGAATTGCTCTGAGAAAGCCAAAATAAAGCCACCATACGACTGTATGGATCGGGCCGGAAGTTTTTTGAACCATGTTCGGGCATCGCCTTGTAATCCTGCCGCGAAGATGCGACACTTTAATGAATCCGAGGCCCGAACCGTTCCCATACGTAACTCGAAATCAGCGACATGATCGATCGGATCACCATCGCCACGAAATGTTGGCAACACCTCGGGGTTGCGAAAATGTCGATCTGGGACTGCTGCCCATATTTCCTCAGAAAAGGGGAACATCAAATCTCCCAAGGCAGCTGATACGCCTTCAGATTGCTGGGATGACGCTTGGACAACATGTAAATTATGCCACCAATCGTCATCCTTACTCCGCCTGATAGGGGCCTCCATGGCCCTATTAAATAAACCAGGATTGCGTCCCAGATTCGGTTCGCAATCCTTTAATGCACGCATATTCTCTAACTCCCTTGTGAGCTCATCTATTCGTCGCTGCATCTGCTTCTGGTCATTTCCAGGAGCGGGAGTTAGAGCTCTGGCTGGAGGGGGAGGAGTAGATCGATATCTAGGCCTCCTCATTGTGACGCCACGCCTGATGATTTCTTCATCATCAGTATTGTGCTCGTCAGGATCACTCTCGTATCCTCGACTTCTGGGAACAGGGCTGGATACAGCCGGTGGTTCTGTTCCACTTTTCTCCGTCGTAATTTCCAGTACCACCTTCCTTACGACAGCTTCCAAATCGTGTAAAGTGAATGTTGGTGCTGGAAGACTGTCGGAAAGCACGTCACTATCATTCGTCGGAGTTCTAGTCGGCATGCCTTTGATTATCCTATCCCTGGTAGAAAACTCAAATGGGATTAGAGAATAGTCCCCACGGACGGCGCCAAACTGTTATGGTCCCTTTTTAGGGGGTACCAACAGTCGTCCGGTTCGTTCAACAAACGAACTCGGTTCTGATTTATTTTAAGTATGGAAGACGATCAAAAGCTAAAAACAAAGTAGTGCACGGCGATATATAGTGGAAACCCCAAGAATTGGGGTGAAAACCACTCGACTAAGAGCTGATTATGCTCTTAGCCTGCTCACTAATGAAATAACTCAAAGTTTATACAAGAAAGGCTAATGAAAATGACGAGGTAAAGAAAGCGGTAAGATTTCTGGTAGGGTAACAGCCTGTTCTTCCGCGTCCAAAGGGACCTGCTATTTCCGTCGTCTGGCCCTGTATTTATAGAGTTCTTAGTGAGTGTAAATCACGCTCCGTAACCGCCTCTGACAGGTTTGTTAGAGGTTGTTATCGCGGGATGTAAAACGAGGCTGGGACCGAGGTGTGGCCTGCGTGATCGGGCCCGAAGCGTGGTAAACGTGGGAAGGCCCGAAGCGTGGTAAACGTGAGTTGTAACTGCTCGGACCGAACCTAGGTGCCAGCTGGCAGAAAAGACTTTATTTTGCTAAGGTCAGCTTCGGTCCTCCAACTAAACATCGGGCCGCTCTTCGTTGGAGGTGTGGAATGGGCTATAAGGATTCATTTTCGCCATTTGAGTTGGTCCAATCGTTGATGTGCCTTACCCATCACTAGGTACCCGGTCCTAGAGTTCTCATCAGTATTGAAATGAGACTTTTAACGTATATAAGTCGAAGAAATATCCCGAGTTTGGGAACATGAGGTGAGAAGTTTCTTCTTGGTCATATTGTTTGCTAGTTTGGGATTCCTGAGGACTTGGTGTCATATAATGCATGTAATTCTTCGTAAAACAAGCAAGTGAATAATGCAAGTATTATTATGTCTAGCTGAAACAGTACCCCATGCCTGGTAATAGCAAGCAAAGCTCCCCCGAATGTTTCATTCTTTTTTCGATGTTAGATATTGAGCACAATTTTTGGAAAAAAGCACAAGTGAATGATGTGAGAATTATTATCGTGTGTGGCGTTACACATATTGGCATGCATAGCCGCTATTGAATTTATTGAGATATATGTGATTCAAATTATTGATGCATTAATAAAGCCATATCGACGGCAAATTTTCGAATGGAGATATGTAGTCACAAGTTCGTTCAATATTATTGACTTTTTGGTGACTTGATATTAAAGAAAGTTGAGATAGATGAACATTCTTGCACATTGTACGTTGAATGGGAAATTTAGTATGAGATTGCGGTGGTGATGACAAAATGAACGTATAAGATTGGGAACATGAGCGACGAGGAGCTGCCAAGGACTTGACATATTCTCAATTTGCGCAAGTATTATGTATAGACGTGACTCTTTGAAATTTTAAAGATGAAAATCCCCCTCTCTTTTATTATTATATTATGATTTTGGTGTATCTTTTTTGACGACATGATTTCAATCGACTAGAGGACTGGTAAGATAAGAGTAAGGTTCATTGCATTTTAGTATGATGGAGGATTTAAATTAAATAATTAATGATAGATTAGAAATGCAATGCATCTCCTATCGTATAGTCGATCATTTTCAAACTCTTCAAATTAGATACTATGTCAAAATACTTTAAATATGATGAGTCTTTCTTTCTGCAGCAGAATCATCTATACATATATACCATTGGACTATGTCAAGGGGCCCGATTGATTGTATGATAACCGGATTTGTACCGACCATGTTTCCATGGTGAACGGGTTGCCTTTTAACCCGACTCCTCCATGACACGCCCACGAGGGTCGCGTCCTCGTCGGAGGCAGGTCCATTTCCGCAGAGAAAAAGTGCTAGTACGTATAAAGCACAAGTGACATCCACTACCTTTGATAGTCAAACGGTAAAATCATTTGACGCGAGGTGCTCGATCAGTCTGGATGAATGTGAAAATTTACGTTAGTCTAAGGATTGTACGTGGAACCTAACGCTACTTTTACCTAGACAGTGAGAGCTCCCATTGCTTTCAATATTGTGTGGGAAAGGTCTAAAACGAAATGACCCCGGCCACAAGTTTATACCGGAGGGAAAATGTGATGATCCCTAGTACAAGTTTATACCGGAGGGAAAGTATAATGATCCCGGGTGCAAGTTTATACAAGAGGGAAAGTGTGATGATCCCGGGTGCAAGTTTATATCGGAGGGAAAGTGTGATGATCCCGGGTGCAAGTTATACCGGAGGGAATGTGTGATGATCTCGGTTGCAAGTTTATACAAGAGGGCAAGTGTGAAGATCTCGGGTGGAAGTTTATACCGGAGGGAATGTGTGATGATCCCGGTTGCAATTTTTGCCAGAGGGAAAGTGTATGATGCTGGGTGCAAGTATATACCCAGAGAAAACGTGTAAGTGAATGATCAATGCTTCGTGAGACCCTATGAGAATAAAATAATATCGAGCGCATGTCTATATGCTCAGAAGACTTGCAAGTGAATGATGGGTGCTTCATGAAAAGTGAGTCATATCGTTTGTTTGTCATATCGTTTTTATTCGGATTATCATTGTCTCTTGATTGTACTTGTATCCTTTGATTATCACAGTGAAAACCAAGGTAGAGCTTCGCTCTCCCGAGAACGTAAGCTCACACATTGTGGGCCCAATCTCGTGTCCCCACAATAATTGAACTCAAAATTACATAAGAAATTGATTAATCAAAAAAAGAAATACTCTAAAATATTTTTAGACGAGATCAGTTTGGCTCCTTCCGTGGGAACCAAGACTTAGTCTCATTGAGAGCTCTTGTGCTGAGCTTGGATCTTATTATATATTATGATGATCCGGATTCTTAAAACGAGAATGATGTAGATGAAGAGATTGTAACCCCTATGTGATAGAAGACTGGAGGAATGATATTTTACCGGGGACTCAATCAGTGCCACCGGAAGAGTCCTGAGTATTGGGAACATCTAACCAACCCCCGGAGATGGATTTCATCTGGAGGGGACCTATATATAAGTGCATTGAAATATTATGAGAAAATGTGCCAATGGTCCCCAAACTATAGGCTATATGGTATATTTGGTCCTCTTATATTTTTTTGCATGTTCAATTCCATTGGTTATCTTTTTTTCCACTTTGCATCCCCATAGTTTACGAAATCAAGCAATGTCAATCCCCATAGTTCGTATTTTGTCCTCAAAATTTTAACATAACAAAACAGGTCCTCGTTGATTCCACATATTGGCAAAACAGGTCCCCAATCTTTTTAACATTTAGCATTAGTAGTCCCTAAAATTGTTTTGCCGTTAAGTCACCCCGTTAGGGTTACGACATAAAGTTTTTTCTGGGTTTCGCAGACAAGAGAACGGCCACTGTGTGGAGTATTTCTAGGTTGTCGCCTTCATCGTCATTTTCTGCCTTTCTACCGAGAATGACCGCAACTTGGAGTTTTTTTGGGTTTGTGTTCTTCATCGTCATTTTGTGGGGCAAGCTATCGTATTCCTCTCAAATCTCGGACAACCGAACAGCCACTAGTCTTCTTCATCGTGTTTTATTTTCTGGGCATTTCTTCGTTTTGAACCACGGCTCCTGCTGAAAAAGGTTTGCGTTTTTTGTTTGTTTTTCATCTTGAACCACCGATTTTCGGTAATACTAAAATTTCATTGGAGGCTCCATTTTAGGTCTACAATTACATGGTGATGTGACGATGTAATATTTTTTGGGTAGGATTTCGGTGGCATTTCACTATTTCATTTTGGTCTCTTTATCGAAAATGAGCCATATTTTGAATGATCGAAAGGATTTTATTCCTTGGCAATGATTCATTGGAGGTCAATATGGGCCTCGGTTACAAATAAGATGGGTATATGGCGAACATAAACGACATCTTTTATGTCACAGTTTCGAATAGGGAGATTCATGTCAGTTTGATAAACTTCATTGACGTGACCATGTACTTTTTCTGGTTCTTTGCAAGAGTCTTTTCTTCAATAGTTTAACCAGTTGCGAGGTTTGGTATCATTTCATATCGAGATTCAAGTATGAGTTCTATTCAGCATGCCATAACGACTCTTCGAAGAGGTCGTATGTTTTTCTAACTCGTTTTGTGGTGGTCGTGTGGATTTCTTGGAGCGGTAGTTGATTGACACTCGTGAGACAAGTGAACCTTGCATGGAAAATGAGCTTATGCATTGTTGCATTGGGGGGAGTTGGCCACATATAATAGCCAAGAAAAAGGTATGTTAGAAAAATATGAGGGAATATAGTGGTAAAGTCTAGATGATGAATATCGAGGGATACGAGAATGAAAGAACGAAAAGGAAACGAAAGATAGAAAAATAAAGCAAAACATAAAGGAGGGGTCAAAATGTAAATTAGGGAAGTTAAAATTTTTATTAATAGGGATGGAAAGACTCAAAACCAAAACATTAGTCACTTATAGATGAAAACACCCCGGAAAAGCCATAAAACAAGAAATTGTCGCGGAAGCATAAAATTATCAAGAATTTTCTAGAGTGAACAAAATTGTCGCGGATTTCTCCCAAGGTAGCAAATTATGGCGGATTTTTCCCCCAAGCAACCAAATAATCGCGGATTTTTCCTAGGCAGCAAAATTGTCATGGATTTCTCCCAAGGCAGCAAATTATCGCGGATTTTTCCCCAGGCAGCAAATTATCGTGGATTTTTCCCCCAGGTAGCAAAATTGTTGTGGATTTTTCACTAGGCAACATATTTGTCGCGGAATTCGAGGAAGGAGAGTAGTTTATCGCGAAAACATCAAACTAGGGTGTTTTCGTCGCAATTCAACATCGGATCGTCAGAGGGAAAGGATACGTAGGGTCTACGGTAACCACATAGTTCATAATAAGATAATAACATCGAAAATGAAATACTGAGATATGTTACGAAATGCAGAGAAGCACGAAGGGATTGTAATAAGTGAAAGCAACAGGTAAGAGGAGTGAACACAATATATTAAGGGAAGGTTCCGATGTAGGGAAACGGGAAGGGCTAGTAAGAAAGAAAGTAAAAGACACGAATGAATGAAACGAATGTTAATAAGACTCGGGGTGAGGGAGCATGGACTGTCCGACCAAACCCAGCATCATGCTTAGTACACGATTCGCCAAAGGATGAGCATGCTTGATGAAGGGAACGATAAGTTCCAGAATGGAAAGACACATACGAAAGGGCAGAACGGATCCAGGTGAGAAAAGGGGTAGCGCGGACATGAACTCCCCCGAGGAAGGGAAGCATACGGCTAGTCGAGTCAACCAACAGCTAACGATTGGCTTGGGTGGAACATGTACCGAGCATGTTACACTCGGCAACAGTAAAGTTAAAGGGATGAGGGGAAGGGGAAAAGAGTGATAAGGGTAAAGGAATAATAAGAAGAAAATAAGTATACGATTAAAAGGAACGACTTACGTGTGTGTGTACGTTTTATTTAAGAAATGGGAGGACAAATATAGTATGCGTGAAATTTCTTTTAATAGATTGTGACCGCTTTACAGATTTTGTAAGTGACGCGGACGAGGTATGAGAAGGGCATGGGAAGGAAGTCGTCGGTTATCAGGTAATAGAGTCCGGTCTTTTGAGAATACTCTAAATTATGTCGCTAGACTTTAATGCATTTGAATTATGTTTTAATTTACGCTCGAACGTTTAGTTTTATTTAGTACGTTTTTAGCAAATCAGCTAGGCCCAAATTAGGGCCGTTACACCACATGTTGCTTGATTGTATGTATGTGCACGAAATGGTTGGAGAGAATGTTAGGTGCTGAAAGTTGGAAGTGTCAAGTCAACGTGATTTATTGATTACATGGAAAGATAAGAGATTACATGAGTATATGCGGATTGTCGTGTGGAAGTGTTCAACGCTACGCGAGGGCATGCATGGTTCCCATGGTGATCTTGTCTAAAAATATTTTGGGTATTTATTTTCAGATCAGTCAATTTATAATTAATTCGAAATTAGGTTGTTGTGGGGACACGAGCGATATACGAGGTTGGGCCCACAATGTGTGGGCTTACGTCCTCGGGAGAGCGAAGCTCTACCTTGGTTTTCACTATAATAATCAAGTGATACAATTACAATGAGATGATAGCGATAATACGGGTGAAAACGGATCGAAAAATGGTCAAAACTGCAGTTGCGTCGCACTGGGCGCGAGTGAACAGTGCAGGCAGGTGGACTGGTCGCGAGTAGGGAGACTCGTCGCGATAGGGAGACTCGTCGCGAGTAGGAGACTTGGTCGCGGCTAAGTGGGTTTGGTCGCGGCTAAGTGCCTTTGGTCGCGAATAGTGGGTTTGGTCGCGACTGGGAGATTAGATTTTGCCTTGGGAAGCGTGATAAAAGTCCGAATCCTTTCTCGAAGCCTTGTGACTCCTATTTATAGAGGAATTTAGCCCAGAACTCACCCTCTTGGGCCCATAAGCCTAGTCCACCTCACTTAACCCAAAATGATTAAATATTCCTAATTATGATATAATAAATACCAAATTGATCTCGAAGCTTCGGGAACCAATCCGGACAAGATGTTAGTCGGGAATACGATCAGAAAATTCCCGAGAACTTCGTATATCAGTTCTTTGCCTTTAGATAGCGAATACGCAGCCACATAACATCATTGCACNTATCTTCCTCTCTCTAACATCTTAACGAACTCACTTTACTCTCGACTTCGTAATCACTCTCGGTATCAGCCGACGACTAACTGTTCCCACGCTTCCCCTTAATCTCTTCCTTTCCTACAAAACTGTTGAGCGGTCATAATCGAATAATAGAAACTTCGGTTAAAACCTTTTTTTAAAAAAACGTATCTTTATTTCTAAAGCATTTTTTCTTTTGAAACTCGTCTTGCTTTGAAAACTTCTTTAACCACTCATCGTAAAACATATTTAATAAATTCATACCTGAAAACTTAACACTTTTTATGCTTCTTGAATTATTATTATCAAACTCGTTAAAACTCTTTTTCTTTTCGAAGCTCGTTCTAAAATCTCATTTGAAAAATCTTTAAAACTCACATACAACTTATTCCTCTTGGGACTCTTTCGAAATCTTATTTTAAAATCTCGTAAAACTTACTTGGAACTTTACTTGAAACATTTCTTTAAACATTATTTAAAATCTTGTAAAACGAACTTGAAACATTACTTGAAACATTTCTTTAAACATTACTTATCATTTTATCATGTGCCTTTTACTTATCTTGCAGGCTATGTTTTACATGCCCGGTGACATGTCTCGCCCAAGCCGACCGTTAGCTGTTGGTCGACTCGACGAGCCATATGCGTCCCATCCCCGAACGAGTACTCGGGCGCTACCCCTTTTCTCGCTCGGATCCGTTCTGCCCATTCCGTACGTACCATTTCATTCTTGAACATTTCATTCACTTCATCAGGCATGCCATTCCTTTGGCAAATCGTGTGCGAGGCACGATGCCGGGTTCGGTCGGTCGGACGGTCCATCCTTCCTCACCCCGAGTCTTATTTATTCATAACATTTCATAAAATAATACAAGGACACCCTCTCCCGGCGGGCGCTCGCACCCACGGGGACAACGTATCTCAAAACATTTTAATTGAAACATTTCAATTAAATGTTTCATCCCGCGTACCTTTTTCTAAATAGCGTTCGACGGTCTATTCCTTAATCATTTCCTCTTTGTTTAGGAAGATGTCAACCCAACATATTGTCCTCCATCTTGCCTACTTGATTTAATCAATTTTCATGTCTAACCTGGTGATCACACAACATTTCCAGCAACACAAATTTATGCATGTACAAAATTTTCTACCTTGGAACCGACAGATTCTATATTCAATGAATTTCCTAGAATACCTCTCGAGATTGTCATGTTTCTTAGGTTGAGATTGGATATCCTTCCATCCATCTAATGAATTACCATTCATTGGAACATGTCCTTTCCCAAGTTAATTTTGTTCATTTCTACACCTCCACCAACAGGCCAATTTCCCACACCATTAACAGCGAAATGCACCATTCCTATAATTCCCAACACAATACATATGAATATTATCCTCACCGACATCCTATTTGCAAAAGAATAACCAAAATCCAAAATGTTCTCAAAGCGATAAGAATCTGAAGGCAAGGATTTATGGCCTTTTCTACACAGAAATACAATTCGTCACCCACCTTCCCTCGGTTGAAGATGCCATGCTCCTTAGGTTTAGTCTAGTTGATTTAGCCAAATTCCGAGAATCTCCTATAAACAATTCGTGATTTTAGTAGCCCTTGGAGAATGAGGATGAAAAGAAGTTGAAGAAGAGACTTGGTCGATTTTCTTGTTCTACCGCCACCATCCGTGAAAACCCATTCCCTCTCCCCCATTCTTCACGTATTGGTTCTTATATTAAATTAATAGCCTATACTTCAAAACCCTAGCCCCATTAAATCTTTTCCACCTCATCAATGTAATAATATATCTATATTGTAAGTTTCATAACAAAAATCATGATTGTCTTTAATTTAATTGTAACGTGAAAGCAATATATATAAATACATCTATAGCCATTTTTCATTAATCCATTTTCCCTTAAACTTTAACTTGATAAATTTCTTGCAAATGCGAGTTGTCACATTTTACCCACCTTAAACGGAGTATAATCGTCGAAATCCATACTTTAATCCTTATCGGGTTAAATTCCCATCTACTCGATCACGAATTATCCGGGTTATTACATCTGAGAATTATGGTTATTAGGTATTCAGAAATATCAACCACTATAAAACTAGGCTTATTGGAGTTCCATTGTTGACAACGAAAGATATATCACTTTTGTGTTATTTTATTCCTCGTCCGGAAAGATATGGTTATTGAGCATGCTTTCTTAATTCATTTGCGACATTATCGAGCTGACGAATATCTTAACCATATATGCTTTCTAGCAAATGTCTTGGCATAGAACTATTAAGCAACATATTAAGTTAATCTGGTTTAACAACAATTTTGTCGCTCTCGAACGATCTATTATCTTCAAAGTCACATTGGGATATAAGGAAATAACGATGACTTTATTAATGGAATTCTTAGTCATGGACCTTCATGTTCTCCCAATCACATTGGAATGTAAGAAAATGATGTCTTTGGTAGAAGTGCTTTAATTATAATCATGAGCTATCATATCTCTGCCCCACTTTGATGGTGAAGTTCTATACCTTCTCGGGAATAAAAAATATGAAGGGAAATCACGTGTCGGCAATATATTTTCTGTAGCTATGTTCTGAAGAGGTATGAAGATGCCTAATGCAAAGAAATATGTTTATATGATGACATTCTAAATAGATAGAACGAGTTGATTAACATGATACGGTTTTGTTCCGGAAGAAAAAGGAAAATGATATAAAGGTAGAACCTTTGTTATTAAGGGGTTTTAAAGAATGAAAATGAATTCCTTGAAAGAAACGGATATTCTCCCATGAAAATGAAGAGGTAATTATTGAAGACTTGGAAATTTTCTTGCAAGAAGGGCTCGTCAAAACTGTGAAATACACACGGTCACAGACTTATTGATGGTTGCATTCATTTCACTTAGTTGAGTGTGGCATGGTCGGAGGACCTATATGTACTATCACTATTGACATACTAGTTTATTCGACCAAATTAAAATTTCTCAATTATGTATTTTGGTTTAAAGAAAGCATTAGTGCCACCAATCAACAATCGATGAAGTCAATATTTAAAGATGTGATAGAGGAGAATGTTTGGAAGTTCAAATTGATGCCATACGGATAAAGAGCCGATATGGAAATAATCACATTCAATATTTGGGCGAATGATTGATTATACAGAGGAGGCATCGAATGAAGTGGAATCCTCCTAGATGTGAGTTCTAGTTGAAAGACTGGAATTTCCTCGATCCGATGAGGTTTGTTAGAGAAATACAAATTGATAAGTTATCAGTCGAGGAAAAATTGACTTTCCTTCATGCATAGTCGGTTGATTTTTGAAATTTGGAAAGATTATATGGGTAGCGATTCGTTTATGTGTCCAATTTCCTCTCGGAAACCCTTGGGTTTCATATCTTGTGCATTTAAATGAAACCCTCAGCATTTAAATGACGAGAAACATTGGACAATAATCATGTTAGTAGGAAACTACAAAAGGTCAAATTTCGATGAACCGACCTTAGTCCTATTCATAGCGGATATTTATGATCTCATGAAAGTGATTGTATATGCGAAACAATATATTGACAAGAAGATACCTAGTGATTACTTTTCTTTTCAATGAAACATTGAAGAGAATAGATAGATGATGTTGTCACATTTGTAGTATCCTCACTTGGTACTATACATGTTTGGATGACCGGGGAAGCAAAGACCCATGCTATTTAACCAAGTAGCGAGATACAGACCAAAAATTTTCAACATGATAAAACGAGTGTACTTAGTACGTTGTTATGAGTGGATTTCTTATGCTCAAATAAGAGGTTGTGAACTTCTGTGATACTCGCCAATCTAATTCCATCAACACTAGGGACTTGCGAGTAAAAATGTTTTGTTCATATGAAAGAAGGATGATACGATCGCGATCTGTTGAACCAGTAATTATTAGGGGACAAATACAAGGAATCTAGAGTTTATTCCACTTGGGAGAATGAGAGCTTATTGAAAGGAATGAAACACGTTATTAGAATTCTTCACACATACTATGAATTATCGGAAAGTCATGTCTTTATGCTCGAAGGATTCATTTATCTATTTTCTTTTGATAGTGCCAACTGATTTATCCTCAAGTCAGCAGATACAGTTTATCTTTCTCCAGAACCTTAAACAAAAATGTTTAATGAAATGAGGCTTTCCATGTCTACGTAGAGTATTCAGAATAGTGGGCTTTCAAGATTGTTGACTTACACACTGAGGTGTATTGCGAGCCAAGAGAATACTAGTGCGAACTCATCTATTATCTAACGAATCAAGTGTGATAGAAATAATTTATTATCAACTGCCTATCATCATTATTGAGAGATCAACTAATGAGATTACCTCAAGATGAGGATCAATATGTGAAATCGTATAAATAATCGGTTAGTTGGTCATCTATATCTTCGTTGTTCATCTTGTGCCAAGGTAAGCGCATTCAAGAAAAACGTTTATGCAGGGACTATGTTGATTACCTTGTTGCCCAATATCTGGCCAACTATAAGACGATGATGAGATAAATATTGCCCTAAGTATCTACGGTAAATATCTCAAGCGAAATTAGAAGTTGAGCCATAGTTGCCCCGAGTATCTATTGCGACAATTAAATAATTGTTCATGATCGTCCTATCGACACATGGGGACTGATATTATTTTGGGCCTTCCTGATGGTTGTGCACAAGAAGGAATTTTGCATTATGGTATTGAAATGAGACATTGAATGTGTATAAGTCGAAGAAATATGCCGATTTTTAGAAGATGAGATGAGAAGTTCCTTCCTGATCGTATTGTTTGTTAGTTTTGGATCCCTGAGGACATGTTATCATATAACGCAATGTAATTCTTCATAAAGCAAGCAAGTGAATAATGCAAGTATTATTATGACTAGCACCCCGTGCTTGGGAATAGCAAGCAAAGCTCCCTCTAATGTTTCATTTAATTTTCGGTGTTAGATATTGCGCGCAATTTTCCGAAAAGCGCGAGTGAGTTGCTTGAGAATTATTATCGTGTGTAGCGTTACACATATGGACATTCATAGCCGCTATTGAATTTATTTAGATATATGGCATTCAAATTATTGATGCATTGATAACGCCATAGCAAGGAGAAATATTCGGATGGAGACATGTAGTTAGAAGTTCATTCATTATTATTGACTTATTGGTGACTTGGCGTTAAAGAAAGTCGAGATGGTAGAACATTCTTGCACATTGTACATGGAATGAGAAAGTTGGTATGAGATTACGGTAGTGGTGCGAAAATGAATGTATACGATTGCTAATATGAGCGGAGAGGAGCTGCCACATACTTGATATTTCCAATTTGCGCAAGTGTTATGTATAGACGTGACTCTTCAATTTTTTTCAGAAAAAAATCTCCCTCTTTTATAATGGTCATATTCTGATTTTTTATGTATCTTTTTTGACGACATGAATTCAATCGACTAGGGGACTTGTAATATAGGAGTAGGTTCATTGCATTTTAATATGATGGAAAATTGAATAAAATAATAGGGTAGATTAAAATTGCAATGTACCGTCTGTCGTGTAGTCAATCATTTTCAAACTCGTCAAATTAGATACTGTGTCAAAATACTTTGAACATGATGAGTCTTTCTATCAATAGCAGAACCGTCTATACATATATACTTTGTACCGAGCATGTTTCCATGGCAAACATGGTGCCTCTTTGACCCAACTCTTCCATGACACGCCGGCTAGGGTCGTGCCCTGTCGTAGGGTGGTCCATTTCCTCATTGACCCCGGGTGCAATACCGGAGGGAGTGTGACGACCTCGGGTGCAAGTTTATACCGGAGAGAGTGTGATGACCTCGGGTGCAAGTTTATACCGGAGAGAAAGTGCGATGACCCCGGGTGCAAGTATATACCGGTGGAAAAGTGTGATGACCCCGGATGCAAGTTTATACCGGTGGAAAAGTTTGATGACCTCGGGTGCAAGTTTATACCGGTGGGAAAGTGTGATGACCCCGGGTGCAAGTTTATACCGGTGTGAAAGTGTGTTGACCACGGGTGCAAGTTTATACCGGAGGGAATGTGTGATGATGACGGGTGCAAGTGTATACCCAAAGAAAACATGCAAGTGAATGAGGGGTGCTTTGTGAAAAGTAAGATAATCTCGAGTGCAAGTTTATACTCAGTGAGAATGTAAGTTTGTAGAGAACATATTTCTATAAGATATACCAAATGCCGTTTGCGCGATAGAGATATCCGTGTTCACGGGATTCATGGAAAATGATCCCGAATGCAATTGTTTTATGTATTTCACAGACTTGATATTTCCAATTTGAAAAGTGTAATGTATAGACGTGACTCTTCAATTTTTTTAAGATAAAAATCTCCCTCTTTTATAATGGTCATATTCTGATTTTTTATGTATCTTTTTTGAAGACATGAATTCAATCGACTATGGGACTTGTAATATAGGAGTAGGTTCGTTGCATTTTAATATGATGGAGAATTGAATAAAATAATAGGGTAGATTAAAATTGCAATGTACCACCTGTCGTGTAGTCAATCATTTTCAAACTCGTCAAATTAGATACTGTGTCAAAATATTTTGAACATGATGAGTCTTTATATCTGTAGCAGAACCGTCTATACATATATACTTTGTACTGAGCATGTTTCCGTGGCAAACATGGTGCCTCTTTGACCCAACTCTTTCATGACAGGCCGGCAAGGGTCGTGCCCTCGTCGTAGGGTGGTCCATTTCCTCATTGACCCCGGGTGCAATATCAGAGAGAGTGTGATGACCTCGGGTGCAAGTTTATACCAGAGGGAGTGTGATGACCTCGGGTGCAAGTTTATACCGAAGAGAAAGTGTGATGACCCCGGGTGCAAGTTTATACTGGTGGAAAAGTGTGATGACCCCGGATGCAAGTTTATACCGGTGGAAAAGTTTAATGACCTCGGGTGCAAGTTTATACCGGTGGGAAAGTGTGATGACCCCGGGTGCAAGTTTATACCGGTGTGAAAGTGTGTTGACCACGGGTGCAAGTTTATACCGGAGGGAATGTGTGATGATGACGGGTGCGTATACCCATAGAAAACATGCAAGTGAATGAGGGGTGCTTTGTGAAGAGTAAGATAATCTCGAGTGCAAGTTTATACTCAATGAGAATTTAAGTTTGTAGAGAACATATTTCTATGAGATATATCAAATGCCGTTTGTGCGATAGAGATATCCGTGTTCACGGGATTCATGGAAAATGATCCCGAATGAAATTGTGCTATTCCTTGTCGAGGAAAGAAATTATTAAACCACATGTTTACGTGGTTAGCTATCTATCATCCTTGAATGGCGAAATTTGTTAAAAGATATGACATTTTCAATTGTGATTTGAATGGCTGAGAGATAATCATGCGATATCAAAATCGTCAAATATTCGACTTATGATTTGCATTCAACAAAATTTTACGATTACTTGGGACTCTTACCCATGGTCGGAAATATCGTAAAGTTTTCTGTAATTATCTGGGATTCAAATCATGCCGAAAGATTATGTATCTTCAATATGCAAACTAATCATATGAAAAGATATTATTATTTCGGAGGTTAACTTCTCGATTCAGATTATTCGGAGTTAGATTTTTCTTAAAGTGATCAGAGAAATTGAAAAGAAATGAAAGAAAATTTCATTATATGACGAGGAATACTGTGTTATTTACGATCAGGAGAAGAGTATTTATTATCGTAGAAATTATTAAGCCACGTTATGACATGACTTCATTTGTTAAAATTACCAAGTTACGATCCTATAGCACGGACTTCATTATTAATGATCGCGTATTTTCATTTACGGTCAAACTAACCAAGTGATGGTCCTGTGGTACCAATTCTCATTAGTTATAATCGGGCACTCTCAAATATTATTGAGATTGTAAAGTGATACCTTTATAAAAGGGACCATTGTCTTAAAAATCAATCGTTTGGCTTAATCATCTGCACATTCATTTACTTGCCGATGGATCGTGTTCATAGATTTCATTCTGATAAACAATCAGAATGGCCAAATATTCGCCCTATGACATGAATTCAACTAAATTCTATTATGACTAGGGACTCCCCGTTATGATCAAAGTGATCGAAGAAGTGGCCCACAACAAGGAATATTCTGAAAATAATGTTTGTCATATAAGGATATTTAATGGCACTTATATTTGCCTATTTGATGATTCAGAGATGTCATTCATGGTAGCTTTGATAGCTTACGATACGATTGTTTTCTTATTGGTGAATGAGCAAATTTATACATAAAAAATTCTCGAGAAAGATTGTAAAGCGGCATACGAAGTGGATTCATTTCGAACACTAAGTAAAGAAAGATATTTGTCTCATCCATGGCACATAATAGTTATTTCATAAGTTGGTAAAACCGTCTCACATGAAGAGGTATATTTGTCTCAAACATCATTGTGTCCCTCACCCATTCTTCGGATGTCAACTGGATAAATCAAAGAGATAGAAGTAAGTTATTGTTGGACGCTTTGTTATGTCAGCGATGAACATGCTTAATCTTTGTTAAGTGGATGCGCTTGTATTTTTATCTCGTATGATTGGTGTATCCAATAATTGTCTCATGACTGTCTCATATATTTTGTTTACGGTTGAAAGAACCAAGAAACTGGCCTTGATGTATTAAGATCGCTCGCTTAAACACGGTTGCGACAGTCAAGGATAATTCTCTTACGTATAGTAAGGAAATGTATGTTACGATCTCATTTACGATCAGAGATGCCGACTCAAGATCTGTACGAAAGTGATCAAGTAATTATCCAGAAAGGTCTATACTTTTTGACATATGGTGAATGACTCTTAAACGTTTTATGGATGCCTCGGGTTCATTATTTATGAATGTGAAGGGTTAACACGTTGTTGTATAACATGTGTGTCGTTATTTATTGCCATAAGGTCTAGAGAATATTATCTGCATGACATAGATTATCCTATTTACCATCGGAGATGTCATAAAGTTGTTTTATGGATAACATGGATTTTCTTACCCTAGATAATCCGAATATAGCAACAATTATATGGCTTTGTCAAGTTGCGAGATTTTAGGAGAGACGGGACGAAGTAAAGGCAAATCTTAAATTCGCTAATAAAGAGAAGTGATTTCAAACGGAACTGGGGCTTATTTTATCAAACAAAACATAGGGGAAAGCAGAATTGGTGAGATGGAAATATAACGGTTCTTGGCTTTCTTATGAGGCAATTTTACGTTATTGCCCTATATATAGAATCATATATGAGATTTTATGATGTTTCCTATATGATTCTCAGTCGGATCCCTCGGTGTTCTTTTCTTATAACTCATAAAGCTCAACTAACACCTTCCGAAGCGAAGCTTTCCCCGCAATAAAGGTTTATTTCACGATTGAATCTTAATTCTAAGACAATATACATGGGAAGCAGGAATAGAGGGAAGGTAATGACCTTACCTCAATTGGTATATCCCCTACCAAATATTCGATGACCGACAAAGCTACAATTTAGTTGAGCCCTCCATTCTATACTTAAATGTCGGCTAGTGAAACTTTATTTTTTATGAGATCATTTCTTAAAGAGACAATAATTCATCATTTCGCCTCATAGTTGGGAACTCAACCTCAAAATCCCACGTTACTCATCAAGTTTAGACACCTGACCTTCTTTATTTAAGCGGCCCCTTACTAAGAAAGCAAGCATGCTATATAGACGATAGCCTTTATAGGCAGCATGTAATTGACCTGCATATAAAAGACGCACATGATCAACCGTAAGCGTAAAATAATTGCCCAAAAATAATGAGAATGGCGAAGGAGTAAGTACCAACCTCCTGGCGGAGGTGAGAAAGTGATGTTCTTGTTCGAACATGGGGATATCTTATGCAGGAGAAAGACATATGAGCTCGACGTAGAGTTCCAATAACGATGGGAATAAGATTGAATTGTGAAGTTGAAGAGTCTAACGAACCCCCTAAGTTGTGAAAAACTAGATTTTGATGAAGCAAAAAGTCATAACTCCGTGTGGAGATTGAAACCATCTTGATATGCACTTAAAAATGTTTTCTATATTCAATTGCGTAAGATTAATGAATCAAAGTAGGGCAGCAGAATTTCAGTGTATAATGAAATGCGTCGGTACGCAAAATAAAGAGCGATATGTATAAGAGCATACCCTTTGAGTTGAAAAGTCATGAAATTCTCGATTGAGCTTGGAACCTGATACCTTTAATGTCAACGAGAAGATTTCGGCCTTACTCATGGTTTTTTAAAAAAAGTGTATGAACGAGTACTGGACTTCTAAACGAACCGATATAATGATGTTTACGACTTAGAATCCGAATCTGCAAACCAGGGGACTATTGATATTGCCCAAGGATATTTATGTAATTATGATACCCTTGGGTCTCGTTTAACGTGGCTAAATGGTATTTCTGATTTTCTATTATGTTCATTGAGTGATGCCATTTCGGGGGTAGTCTCGTAATTTGGGCATGCCGAGCCCACGTATGAGGATTATGATGGTGTTTTGAGTTCTTTTGGATGATTTTAGTCGAAAATGATGCCATTGGTATTTTCATAATTTGGCACTCGGAGAGCTCGTTGGCGAGCTTATGCGATATTTTTGGCTATCTCCTAAGCATTCGGAGATGATGAACTGGTGAAGAGTATTTTCGGGTATTTTCTCGACATTACATGCTACTAGTGTTCTACCGGGGTGCATTTTCGAAGTTCCGGTACACTGTGACACTTATTACAGTTTAATTGGATATTTTATAAGTAAGTTGGGCTAAATTGACTAAGATTCGGGTTTTGGACCCTAAGTTGACATATTGGACAAAGCTTTTCTATAAATACAAGACCTTAGGCCCCAGAAAAGAGGTCATAACCTTGGCACGGTTCCCAAAGCTCATGGTTTCGTGAGTTTATGACCTAGTCGTGACTTTTTGTACAAAAAGTTGCGAGAGCTTGTATTCTCCTAGAAGTCGCTACTTTTTGATCGAAAACTTGCAACTTTGTGTAATGTATGACCCGCGACTTTGTGCATGTGTGGCTCGCGACTTTGTGTATAACTTGCGACTTTTTGATGTTGAGCCGTGACCACATGGCTAGAAACGCGAGGGTGCCGACTCGCGCGGACTTGACATACCGCTCGCGACTTTTTGACTACACTCGCGACATTGTGGCGAAAAGTCGAGAGTCCCTTCACCCCGGGCACTACGGAGTGGATTCGATCGTTTTTCGTACCATTTTCATTCGGATTATCATTATCTCTTGATTGTACTTGTATCATTTGATTATCATAGTGAAATCAATGTAGAGCTTCGCTCTCCCGAAGACGTAAGCTCACACATTGTGGTCCAACCTCGTATATCGCTCGTGTCCCCACAATAATTGAACTAAAAATTACATTAGAAATTGACGTATCAAAAAAATAAATAGTCTAAAAAATTTTTAGACGAGATGAGATTCTTAGTGAGGCCCGAGGTTAACGGGTGCTTGTAGAAGCCTAAGTGCGCAATGAATGGGGATGTAATACCAAATGTTGTTTGCGTTTCGCCGTAGATATTCTTGTTCACGGCAAGAGTGATCAGATAATGCTTTTATGGCCAAAGCTCTCTCGGTACTCTCCGAGAGATCAAGAGAGATCACTTATAGCCAGACCTCCAAAAGATCATGAGAGATCACTTCGATGAGTTGCCTTATGGCATGGATTTAACAAAATCAACTTGGATAACCAAATGCGCTTAGTTATAACAGAAGTGACCAAAAGATTACCTATTGCTTTAGAAAATCGTGTTATTTATGACCACAGGAAATACATCTATTGTCAGAGAAATTTATCTCCCACTTCTTGAGAGATCTCACAAGTCGCCTAAATTTATTGAGGGATTCTACTCAATATTGGGTTTTTTCATTTTTGATCAAAACTTCAGGAATTCAATTAATGATCGATATTTTCAGGTATGATCAAATCGGTCAAGTGATGCTTTTATGGCATTAGTTCTAATTATTTATGATCAGTTATCCTCGATTACCATTGTCGAGGTAATAAACTAATTGCCAAAGGCAAACTATTTGCTTATCTATAGAGGATCCCGACTACTCTCTAGCAAAATCTAAGGAAATTTTGTTACCCAATTATTTATGTGGGGATTATTGAGGAGTTTTATTAACGTTTTGGATGGTTATCCTGAGGTTATCAAAGTAAGTATATGGATTTTAACCATACACTTATTATCGAGGAAATTAAGTATTTAAAAGCAAGTACTGAAAGCAAAAATTATTATGCATAGAGGGAAAATCCTAGAAATGCAACAATAAGGAAAACAATATCAGTTCTTGGCCTTCTTCTGAGCCAACTTCAATGTTTTCCCGCTGATGGGAGGCCTTTTCTTTGAAGCCTGACTCCCCTCACCGGAAGCTTCAATGTTCCTCTCTTGGAACTCGTGGAATTCCGCCTCATTACGCTTGCGAGCCTAGGAGACTATGGACGGAATAGGATTCCTCACCGCCTCTTCCACTACAAATCGCTAGGCCTCCATGACCTCCCTCATCAGTTGATCATAATAATCCGAGCATATCTCAGCAGGTGAGAATACAAAGTAGTCGGAGGCCCAATTTAGTCGACATATCCACGGCGTAGCATTCCGCGGCCAAGTCCTTAGTAAGAAATTGCTCCATAGGGCCGAAAGAATCATTATTAGTATCTCGTTTATGAAGAAATGTGTCCTCCGCGAAACTGCTAGTAAGATTCGGGTTGTGGAGAGCCCTTTCATCTTTGCTCAATATCCGCTCGGAGACCCTCTGTGTTTGTTGGGATCATTTTTTGAAGAAATAGTGATTTCCCTTTGTTCACATTGTCCCACGTGAACTTCTTGAGCACCGCTTTCAAATGCCGAGGCCAATTGGCAAGTTCAGTCTTTAAATTCACGCATTCGTTCGTCATCTCTTCGGCGATCCTCTCTGCTTTGCGCCGGGCCTCTATCTCCGCAGAATTCCTCCCCTTGGTTTCTTCCATTTGCTCCTTTATTAGGGAAATCTCACTCGCTTGTTCTTTAACTGTGCGGTGCTCACTGACCAAATGTTACACCACTTCGGAGTATTCTACTTGGTGATCAGCCGGGAGACACCCTTTGGACGATATGTTAGCACTCTTCTGGGCATCAAAGGCCATTTTATGCTCCGTTTTCAATCTATCTAGCTCACCCTCGTGCACCTCCCTTTGATTACGAAGGATCCGATCAGCCGCAGCCCTAGCCTATTCCCCTTCGAGCTCTTGTTTATCTAAATTCGAATGTCGTAATATACAATATTCGCAAATCGTTGCAGCGTATGGCAAATCGGTCATCGTTTCCCTAATCTGCAAGTTAAAAATGGAGAAATTATAACAACGTATAAAGATATGAGACGCATGTATTATTGCATTACATCTCGACCGTCTTGATCAATGATGCGGCATCCCACATCCCCGACTGCAATCAGAGAAGACCATATGGCCATCCCGGCTGCGAGGTCACCGCTGAGAATGATGGCGTAGATAGTCCTCCGCCGCGTATGTGCTCACTTGAATTCCTACGGGAATCCGATGTCTCAATCCGTCCCCTAGAATCACATGCACGGCGTCAACACCATCGTCATACCAACCTTTTACCGACAATTGGGGATATCACGGATCTTAAAATGATCCAGGATAGTCGCATCCATGCCTCGGGTGCGTCGCCTCTCCCTTGGGCCCTCATCTTTGCCTTATGAAACAATCCCTTTACCTTTATCACATCGCGAGAAATGAGGAGATCCCTACGAGCAATGGGGTAAACTAATTTCTATTAAATCGGCGGCGAATCCGGAATCGGTTGGAGGGCTTCAATAATTTCATATCCGGGGATAGGAATCCCCCTTCCTCCAAAAATCCCTCGATGGTTCCACCCTCAGCATCGAATTCTCCCATGCATGATCCCTGAAGTTGTGAAGAAAGCGGAAGCGGGGGACTGGCATTTCGAGTTATTTCTGTCGGAAGATCGTCTACAATGTAAGGATCTCCAAGGACTTTATTCTATCCTCCCGGAGGAATCTCAATAAGCGTGTCAAGGGCAAGATCTTCAGGATCCTCAATATTGTCCAAGAATCTCAATCGGTCTCCCGAATTAGAGCCCTTGTAAGCTGCATTATCTTATCTGCATGAAAGAAATATTCGTGATCAGCTATGAGTATGAAGTTTATTATTATAAAAATATGAGCGCATTAATGGAGTGAAACGTGAGTCTTTAAGATAAAGCAGTAATCGGTTGAAGGTGGATTTCCCACCCTAGCATGAAGATACCGAGGACATGGAAAGGGATATGACGCGGGGCTTGCAAAGTTCGAGTAACGACCATGAGAGGTATGGTGAAGAGAGTTTTGGCAGTCCAATTGGTTTGGGATTTCTCGAAAATGCTTAGAAGTTGTTGAACGATGGAGGTTTCTATGAGTTTTGATGGTTTAGGAATGGGACCGCACGAGTCCGAAAATGAAAATTCAACCCCGACAGTAAAACACCAAGGCATTGTCAAAGCAGGAACACTAGGGTGGAGGTTACAAGAAGTTACATAAAAGTAACGTTGTTTCCAATCGTGATTGGATTTCGGCACTGTGAAGCAGAAAGGATCGTTCTTTTAACGCAGACGTAGATAATAACATCCTAAAGCCCTTTGAGAGGGATGGAGAACAATTTGAAAGAGTCTGAAGAGAAGTTCAATGGACATCTTCATTTTTGCGATAGAGGTACAGATGATTAAAGCTACGATGTAGATGTAGGAATTTTGGTTCAGATGGAAAAAATTAAACTTAAGGAAGTCCAACATCTCTAGGATAAAAGGATGCAAAGGAAACCAGATCCCGTTTCGAAAATGTTCCAAGGACATCGTACACAAGCCATGTGGGGTTGTTAGTATTCTCCCAACAGGACACGGCGCTGGATGACAAACTCCTCCGAAAGTAGTAATCAGTCCTCAAGCAGGCCCAAGGGGTTTTTCCCATCCGAGCTCTTTGATCAAATGACTCTAACTTCTTTATGGTGGATTCATATCGTCCGCCCATCGCTCTATAATTCTCGAGAAGCTCATAAAATTCAAGGTTCGAAGCTCGCGGGTTAGTTTTGATTTGTTCAGTGAATTCAGAATCGTACGATCCGTTGGGAGACATTATATTACAGATTTTTATATTTCATTAGTTTTTTTTAAGTCCGATTATGTGCGGGGGTGGAAAACGTCACGGAAATTCAAAGCTGGATTTTCGGCTAAGGCAAATTTCCCAGGTGAATTTGCAAAGGAAACGAAATCCGCGATGAAATATAAAGGCTGGGATTTCCGCGGTGAATTTACACATTACAAATCTGCGATGAATTATTATGTTACAAATCCGAGGTGAATTACCAAGGCTTGAAAATCTGCGATTAAAATCCTGGATACAAATTTGCGGTAAATCTGTTTGCTCTGGAAATCCGCGGCTGAACGTGTGATTATGAAGGGTCCGTCCTAGTATTTGTTGGAGTGGGCCTATGGGCCGGAATTCCGAGAAATTTTTGCATGTGTCCGAATCGGTGTGCTTACTGTCAAAATGACCATATCAACGAGAGAAATATTTTGAACAGTATGGCTTTTCTATCGGAAATTCCTATGGCATATTGGAATCCATGCACATAAGGAGAGTTGGTGGTTTACGACTCAAAGGCTGAATCTGCAAACCAAGGGACCGTTGATATTCCCCGGCTGATATTACTCGGGTATATTCTCTTGTGTTTATCCTTTCCCGGGGGCTCGTCCGACGCGGTTATATATTATTTTCGGTATTTTCATATTTAATCACAAGGCATTCCCGGAGGGGTATTCTCGTAATTCAGGCTCGCTGGGGCCCGTATAAAGTTTTTGTAGGCGTTTTGGGATGTTTTGGGTCATCTCGGTCCCGGACGGGGCTAGGGGTATTTTCGTAATTTGAGACCCGGGAGCACACCGGTAGGGCGCAACGATGTTATGTGGCTGTGTATTCACTGCTTGGAGGCAAAAAACTAATTTACGAGGTTTTCCGGTATTTCCTCATCGTGTTTCCGACTAATATCTTGATCGGGATTGTTTCCCGAAACTTCGGTACCAGCATGGCATTTATTATATTATAATTGAAGATTATATAAGTGTTTTGGGCTAAGTGAAGCAAACTGGGCTTATGGGCTCAGGTAAGCGAAGTTGGGCTGGATTCCTCTATAAATACAAGCTCCAGTGCATTTGGACGGGTTCAGACAGTTAGCACGCTTCCCAAGGCAAGACATCATTTTCCTGCACTGCAGAATCGCGAGTTATTGCCTCTGCATTGTTCCAATCGCGACTTATTGCACGTAACCATGAGTTATTGTCTCTGCACTGTTCCAGTCGCGACTTACTGATCCTGCCTGACACTCGCGACTTGTTGTGCTGTTCCATTCGCGAGCAATCGCCTGTAGTCGCTTGTTACCGACCACAACATGCGATTGGTCTTCTTTCCGGCGCAACAGAGTGTTTTCGATCGCTTTTCGAGACGTTTTCATCTCGGCTATTGTTGTCACATCATTGTACTTGTACTTGTTGAATATTATAGTGAAAACCAAGGTAGAGCTTCGCTCTCCCGAGGACGTAAGCTCACACATTATGGGCCCAACCTCGTATATCGCTCGTGTCCTCATAAGACATTAATTTTGAGTAATTAAAAATTGACTGATATTAAAGTAAATACCCAGAATATTTTTAGACTAGATCTGTTTGGCGCCGTCCGTGGGGACCCGAGATTCTTATCCCATTGAGAGCTTTATTGCTGAGTTTGGATTTCTATTATCATGACTACTCGGAATTCTGTTGAAGATATTTTTGATGAAGAAATTGAGGTGGATCCTATTGCTCAAGTTAATGATGATTTTGTTGTGTTACCGGGGGCTCGGTCGTCAGTTCTGGAGGAGCCCCCTACTCAAAATGTAACTTGACGGCCCTCCCGGAGTGGGTTTTCATCCGGATGGGCACCAAGTTTTTATCCTCAATTGCGCGAATGTTTATCTAAGTGTTACGAATTCGCAAGAATTGGCCGAGTTGCGGTCCGTAATAATGGCCATCTTTCGCCACATGCACGCTCTAGATCTGCGGATCAGACGGGAACAGATGAGGATTTGGAAGAACGAAGGTGTAGTTTAATTGCTCAGTTAGAGCAAGTCGAAGCTCAAAGGAGAGCTCGGAGGAACAATGTTACCCCAGAACCTGCTAATGATGTTGCCTCAGGGGAAGATACCGATTGCGTTCCGGAGCCACGAGCAAATACTGCAGCAACCGGAGAACAGAACGATACTCTTCAAAAGATTGGAGTGTTGATTGAGTTGAAGTTTAAGGAGATGAGTGGGAAGATGGAACAAAACGAGGCTAGGATGAACCAATTGGAGGCCAACCAGACTCTTGGCCAGGAAAGGAGACGAGTGTACTGGGAGCATACCCGGGATACTCATCAGACCTCATCATACGAGGGAGATTATTTCGAGAATGAGAGGGCTAATGAGCCCATTGGAAATCGAGGAAAAGTTTTGCCGTCAGTGCAAGTTTTGCAAAGTCCTTGGAACACGTCCAACGCTCTATCGCCATTTTCCATGGCCATTATTGGAGCCACTCGCTCCGAATTTATTGAAATGCCTAAGGATCTTCCAAAGTATCGCGGGTCGACTGACCCACATGCTCATACGTCGAATTTGGAGATTCATGTGAGTTTGATAAATTTCAGTGATGCGGCCATGTGCTTCGTTTTTGCCGCTTCTCTTAAGGAATCAGCCCTCCGATGGATTAATCGGTTACTGAGGTGTTCGATTATCTCATATCAAGACTTTAAGGATCAATTCTATTCAGCTTTCGCACCATTCAATACGCCAATAAAGTCTATTACCTCTTTGACTGCGTTGCGGTATGATTCTTTCGGAAAGATTGTTGGGTTTTATTACCCGTTTTAAGGCCGAGTGTAGGAAGATACCTCGGATTACTGTGAGTGAGAAGGTTGGGGTGCTCCAGCTTATTCTAGCTGGACACCCGTTGTGTAATTCTTTGAATAGAGACCCCTCGGAGAGTATGGAAGATTTGGCCTTGAGATGTACATTGTACATCCGAGACGATGAAGGTTTGCGGGATCATTGAGTGATTGAAGTACGGGCGTATGGGTCTCATAATATTGTTGCAAGTCGTGGGTTGGATAAGATTGTCTAGCCTGCGAAGTCTAAGTTGAGAGTTTTTCCTACGTACAATTATGAACATATTTTCGCCATAATTGAGCAGAAGAAGGGTGGATCTCTTCGTTATCCCCCTCCCTTGCAAGAACCAACGCAGGGGACTTACGAGTCCCAAGAATTTTGTCGTGTTCATCGGAGTTTCGGACATGCAACGAATGATTGTCGAGAATTAATGTCTGAAGTAGAAAGTATGCTAGAATTGGGTCAGCTTGATGAACTGATCAGTACTGTGGAGGCTCTACCCGAGTCTATGCTAGGAAAGATTGATGTAAGTGTCCCGGAGGGGACGGCACCTAAACCCCCAAGGGCCGATGCGCCACGGCTAAATGCAAGAGGACATGGATATGGAGGACAGCGTGGCCAGCGTCAAGGAGGTGGCCAGAGAGGATTCTTTAATGGTGGTAGACAAAATCAGAGAGGTGGAAGGAGAGAAAACAACTATCGTGGCCGCGGCAGGCATCAGCCGCAAAGAAATCAGCAGGGGTACGGATATGAGGCTAACCCACCAGCCCCCGCGAATCAGCAAGCGTTACCTCCTCCTCCGGTTGACCCCAACCAGGGTCAACCTATTTTGAATGTTGAAAATGCCCAACCCAGATGGGGTAACCTAGGCCCCAACATTATGGCTATCGCGGGGGGAAAAAGTGTCGGTGATTCGAACCGCTCCCGGAAAAGTTCCTATCATACATTACATCAGAAGGGGCGCTTTATGGAAGTGAACATGGTCGAGTTACCGGATTTCGATAAAATGACAATATCATTTGGACCAGAGGATTTATCTGGGGTTTTCTCCCCACAAGATGGTGCATTGGTTGTCTCCCCTATTATTGCGAATCATCCTGTTTCTCGAGTGTTAGTCGACATTGGGGCTGCTACCAACATATTGACTCTTGCGGCCTTTGAGCAGATGGAATTGAAAGGAACCACCCAACTCCAGCCCGTGCACACAAAGTTAGTTGGTTTTAATAATAGCGTTATTGCGGCTGAGGGATCTATTTTTCTGCCGGTAACTTTGGGCGATCCCGAGATATCAAGAACCTTGATGGTGGAATTTGTGGTGGTGGATCTCCCTATACTCCCTTATAATGCGATCCAGGGGAGAAGTTGTTTGAACTTATTTGGAGCTGTGGTGTCTCAACCACATTTGATGATGAAGTTCCCAACACAGTTAGGGGTTGGGAAGATGAAGGGAGATCAAGAGCTGGCGCGCTCTTGTTATAATGTGATGTGTAGGAGTGGTATGGATGGATCTAATGCGAAGTTACATGTTTGTATGGTGGAATTCTCGTCCGATGAAGTTATTGACACAAATGACGGACCGTCTCTTAGGAAGTTTAAAGAGAACGATATGAAGATGGAGCCTTTGGGAATCAAGACAGTGCCTTTTTTCCCCGGTAATCTTGAAATGACAGCGACGATCGGTTCCGAGTTGTCACCAGAGGTTGAGAAGGAGGTAATTTCTTTTTTGCAAAGTAATGTAGATGTTTTCGCTTGGTCTTATCAGGATTATGTGGGGGTTGATCCCCAAGTCTGTTCTCATAGACTCAATGTTAACCCATATGTGCGACCAGTTCATCAGAAGAAGAGGAAGTTTTCCCCTGAGAAAGAGAGGGCGATTGATGAGGAGGTGGAAAGTTTGCTGCAGGCAGGATTCATAGAGCCTGTTAGATACACGGATTGGGTCGCGAATCCAGTGGTGGTCCCAAAGTCGAGTAGTGGCTGGAGAGTTTGCATTGATTTTACTGATTTGAATAATGCATGCCCGAAGGATCCGTATCCGCTGCCGGCCATTGACATGATGGTGGATGCGGCCTGTGGCTTTGAATTCCTTAGTATGTTAGATGCTTTTAAGGGATCTAATCAAATTTTTATGCATTGTGAGGACAAGTTGTTTATGTCATTTATGACAATTTTATGCATTTTTTGGTCTAGTTGTTTATGTCATTTATGACAAATAAATGCATTTTTTGCTATAGAGTTATGCCATTTGGGTTGAAAAATGCTGGGGCCACCTATCAACGTTTAATGAATTCGATGTTCAAAGACATGATCGGAAAATCTTTGGAGGTTTATATCGACGATATATTGATAAAGAGTAAACATGGGGATAACCACATCCAGTATTTGAATGATTTTTTTGGGGTACTGAGAAAGTATAGAATGAAATTGAATCCGCTTAAGTGTGCGTTTTGTGTGAAAGGATGCAAATTTCTCGGCTTTATGGTATCTGAAAGAGGAATTGAGATGAATCCTTATAAGATAACAGCTATCCAAGAAATGACCCCTCCGACGACTGTCAGGGAAGTTCAAAGATTAACTGGGAGATTAGCCTCGTTGAATCGCTTCATTTGGCGATCTGCAGAGAGAAGTTTGCCGTATTTTAAGGTTTTACGTAAGACGAATCTCTTGTATTGGGACGACGAATGTAGCAGGGCTTTTGAGAGTTTGAAAGATTATCTGAGTAAACCACCGTTTATGTCACCTCCTTCACCGGGGGAACCGTTGGGTTTATATTTGGCAGTGACAAAAAAGGCAGTGAGCGCCGCGTTGGTCAGACTTAGCGATAAAGAACATAGACCGATATATTATGTGAGCAGGAAATTACAGGGAGCGGAGTCATGATACACTGATCTAGAGAAGTTCGTATTAGCTCTCATAGTAGCCTCATGGAAATTGAGGCACTATTTTCAAGGACATCATATTGCAGTCTCGACAGATCAGCCTATCCGAAGCGTGTTATCAAAGATTGATGCTTCTGGTAGACTAGCAAAGTGGAATATCGAGTTAGGGTAGTTTCAAATAGAGTATATCTCCGGGCGAGCATTAAAGGCCCAGGTGTTAGTGGATTTCATAGTAGAGATGACTCGGTCGGAGGAATTGGGTATTCAGGAGTATTGGGACGCCTTTGCCGATAGATCGGTGTCTTCCGGGCAAGCCGGCATTGGTGTTTATTTTAAAGAAAGGAAATCTGGTGAAGAACATGAATATGCTGTAAAGTTGCGCATCCCCGCAACTAACAACGTCGCCGAGTATGAAGCCTTGATATTTGGTATTAACTTGGCGGTGGAAATTGGAATCATTCGTTTGCATGCTCATTCTGATTCGCAGTTAGTGGTGAACCAATTTGCAGATACTTACGCCACCAATGGGAACCATTTGTGCAGGTATTTAGAAAATCTCAAAGAGGCGGCTAAGAATCTTAAGATATTTACGCTTACGTATATCCCAAGGGAGGAAAACACGCGCGCAGATGGTCTTGCAAAGGCGGCGACGATTTTAGAACTCTCCGATGAGTCAAAGATAACAACAATGATCCACTACCAGCCCTCTATCTGTCCTGTGGAGAGACAGACAGCCGAGGTGGCTAATTTGGAACTTTCGAATGAGACATGGTTTTTATTGGATGCCATAACAGACGAGCCATCTTGGAAGGATGCTATTGTAAATTATCTAATCAAGAGAGAATTACCCACCGACGAAAGTGAGGCTCGAAGGACTATGCAAAGAGCTACAAATTTTGTTTATGTGGATGATAAGCTGTATAAGAAGAATTTCGGAGGCCCATATCTTCGATGCTTGTCCCCAATACAGGCAAAGGCCGTTATAGAAGAAGTTCACGCTGGGGACTGTGGTGATCATTCAGCAGGTCGATCCTTAGCAAACAAGGTTAAGAGGGCCGGTTATTTTTGGCCAACGCTGGTAAAAGATTGTGTGAATTTCGTTCGGGCCTGTCCTGCTTGTCAGTTCCATTCGAACGTGCATCATGTGCCAAGAGCTAGCATGAAGCCTCTCCCGACAACATGTCCTTTTGATATGTGGGGGATCGATATTTCAGGACCATTCCCGAAGGCACCTAGCCAAAAGAAATTATGTATCGTGGCTGTGGAACATTTTTCTAAATGGATAGAGATTGAGGCTGTATCGTGAGTCCGGGAACTGGAAGTTATCAGTTTCCTTTGGAGGTACATTGTGTGTCGATTCGGAATTCCCAGGATTTTGGTATCAGATAACGGAACTCAATTCGCCGGAAAGAGGGTTAATGAATGGTGTGAGAGTTATGGAATTGAACAGCAATTTACCTCCGTGGCACACCCAGAAACAAAAGGGCTTACAGAGGTTATCAACCGTATTATCCTGCAACAGCTGAAAACACGAATAGATGAATCTAGAGGCTCTTGGGTGGATGAATTGCATAATGTGATGTGGGCATATCGGACATCACCAAGGTCCACTACCGGATTCAGCCCCTTCTCTTTAGTATATGGCTCTGAGGCCGTGTCTTCGGTAGAAGTGACTATTTTATCAGAAAGAGTTATCGCTTATGACGAGGTGTTGAACGAGGATATGAGAAAGTTGGACCTTCACTGTATTGATGATATCCGTGATAGAGCCGCGATACGAATAGAGGTATGTAAAAGGCGGATGGCTAAGAAGCACGACAAAGGCGTTCGATCTATGTTGTTAATAGTGGGAGACTTGATTCTTAAGAAAGTGGAAGTCTCGAAGCATGTTGGCAAGTTGGATCGAAAGTGGGAAGGACCATACAGAGTAACGGCAGTAGTAAAGGAAGAAACGTACAAAATCGCAAATATGAGCGGGGAGGAGCTGCCACGGACTTGGCATATTTCCAATTTTTGCAAGTATTATGTATAGACGTGACTCATCGATCTTTTTGAAAATAAAAATTTCCCCTCTTTCTTATGGTCATATTCTAATTTTTTAAGTATCTTTTTTGACGACATGAATTCAATCGACTAGGGGACTGGTAAGGTAGGAGTAGGTCCATTGCGTTTTAGTACAAGGAGGATGGAATAAATTAAATAAGTTAGATTAGAAACGCAATGTACCACCTGTCTTATAGTCGATCATTTTCAAACTCGTCAAATTAAATACTGTGTCAATATATTTTGAACGTGATGAGTCTTTCTGTCCGCGGCAGAACCGTCTATACATAATGACTGTTGGAATATGTTAAGAGGCATGTTTGTTGTGATGTATATTTCCGTGGCAAATCAGGGTGCAAGTATATACCTGACTCCTCCATGACACGCCGACGAGGGTCGCGCCCTCGCCGGAGGTTGGTCCATTTCCGCATGGCACCGTCTTATGGACGGGCCGAATGACACCGTTTTATGAACGGGTCGAGAGTGCGATGGCACCGTCTTATGGACGGGCCGAATGACACCGTTTTATGAACGGGTCGAGAGTGTGATGGCCCCAGGTGCAAGTATATACCGTGCGGCGAGAGTGTGATGGCCCCGGGTGCAAGTATATACCGGTGGCGAGAGTGTGATGGCCCCGGGTGCAAGTATATACCGGTGGCGAGTGTGTGATGGCCCCGGGTGCAAGTATATACCGGCGGCGAGTGTGTGATGGCCCCGGGCGTAAGCATATACCGGTGGCGAAGATATATTTGTAAAGGCAGAGCGGTGGATTCATTTTTGGTATCTACTCATTTTAAATATGCATTCGCCTTAGAGTTATCGTAGACTTATTCAAGTCTCGCTACACTGGGGACTCTTACGCATCATTGTTACCATCATTATATGCGTTATTATTGAGCACCTATACCCGAGATTCATATATATTCTTATTATCTCGGAAGCGTATTTCTTGGATTGAATTATTCGTGTTATATATTCCTTGAAGAATGTGGCGAGTAAAGAAAGTTGAGAAGGCGTGAGGTTATATTATTCCGAGTATGGTTCTTTGTTAAAAGTACAGTGGAGAAATTGAAAGGAAAACAAAAACGAATTTTATACACATCGGGAATACAAAATGAGGAGAGAATACAAAAATTGAAGAAATCATATATAGAAGTTTATTTCTTCTTCTTATGAGAGCCTGAGCCTTCACCAGGCCCGCTGGGGCGCTTTTTCACCAGCTTTATTTTTTGGGAGGATGGAGGGTTGGCGGCTGCGAACCTCGCCATTTCATCTTCGTGGCGCTCCCAAGCTCCAGTCACACTAGCGGGGGTATATATTTGAGGATCATACGCCGCCATTACATCGTCATCTTTCAGGAGCTCCGCCACGAGGGGGGCCATTGGCTCCGGGAATAAAGTAGTCAACCTCCTAAACGCATCCGGAGATGGGCCCTCCTCCGTCTCGATATCCTCCGAGTAAAGTTGCTGGTGAAGATCTTCATCCAAGCTAAAATGTAGCGCCCAGAACGGATCTTGTGAGCAATCCAACATGTCCTCACCGGTTATAGGCTCGAACTTCCCATTGAGCTTGAGATCGAGTTTCTTTTTCTCCTCAGCGGTCAGGGATATGCCCAGGATTCTCTGCGTCTGGACACTCCCTCGTATGAAGTACATGATATTCGACTTGGCATGGGCTACCGCCCCCAGATTCCGGAAAGTAGGGGAGTGTACTGTGTACTCCCATATTAACTTTCGGAAGCAGTAATTGATCTGGGATGACAACTTGGTGATTCGTGCCCGGAGTCGATCAGTGACGAATTGGATGCCTTCATTCCTTGCTTTTAACTCTTTAACCTCCTCCGTGGCTTTCCTGAGAGCTTTCTTATCGGCCGCTTTTTCCTCTTTGGCCTTCCTCAGCTTCTCCTCATTTTGCTCTCGGATTTCCATCAACTTGTCCTGTGCGTACTTCTCGTTGACCTTGAGGGTTTCTATGGATTGCTCTAGGGCGTGCCTTTGCTCAATATGAAAAGTTGAATTCTCCGTCAGCTCGCTGCGGTGAGCTCGAAGCAAAGAGTCAATTGCCTTGCTATGCTCTTCTCGGAGAGCTGCTATCTCCTGGGCATGCTTATCTCGCTGATTTTGCATCAGCTTATCCGCCGCCTTTTTCGTCTGCTCCCCGATAATATCCGGAGAGTCGAGCTCCGAGTGTCTAAGCATACAGTATTCCCCTACTGCAGCTGCGGTGCCCAACTCGATTATCGTCCACTCCATCTAAAATGAAAACAAGAATGGTTAGTATATACGACGTAAGAGATAAAGTTATAGAGGAGTAATTGCTAGTGTCGCAACGAACCTCCCCCATAGCGCGACGCATCATCGCGGTTTGACTCAATAACCGACCAACGTCGGTAAACACCGTTTGGTCATCCCGACCACGAGGCGGCAACTCCGGGTTGCGCTCCAAATATGCCAGGGCCGACCGACTCGATACGTTGTCACCTCTCGGAATTCGAAAGGTGAGCCGTCCTTTATCAACACGAAGCCGGCCCGGCGTCCCATATCGAGCTATTCCTTAACCTTCAGTCTCGGGATATCATTTATACGGAAGGCATCGATAAATTCAGCAGTTAACCCACTTTTTCTGACGGGTTCCACGATCTCCAATACGGTGGGACCCCCCGCCGGTCTTTTCCCCTTTTCCGGACGGGCGCCTTGGCTGGTCTCTCCCTCCGGACGGGTTTCTTGGCATATTTCCTCCACCACCGGGTCCATCGGTTGATCCTCGCTAATCTCGCCCTCCTCGTCGTCCCCGATGATATCCACTAATGTTTCGGCAAAGTCGTACATGCCTTCATCGGGGGTGGGCTCCTCAATAGCGTACTCTAATCGCGGAGACAAGGGGATTAGGTCTTCGGGATTCTCAGTAATTGCTGCAGCCGGCTCCTCATTTACCGGCTCGGGATTGGGCACTTTTGCAGCAGGTTGTGGTGGTGGAGGAGTGTCGCATCTTATTTCCCCAGTCGGGGATGCTGCTTCTTGTAAACTTGACGCCAGCTCGGCCGCGACAGTTCGGTTCCGAGTCCCCGGTGGCGCAAGTAGGTCACGGAGGAAATTCAGCCGATCCCCCTTCTTTGCTGGGTCCTTAGCTGGAGCCATTATTTTATCTGCAAGACAAGTAAATTAAGTTAGAAACGCGAAGTGGAAATTTGAAGCAAGTTAAATCAAATTCCTAAGGTTCTTTCCTATCAAAGAAGAGTTATCAAGTTTAGCTCCTATATGAATATACGGTTCAGATACCTAGTAGTTCTCTACTAAAATGGGGAGGGACCGGAAGGAGGTTGAAAGCAACCAGGATCGGGGCGTAGAATAAGGTCTTCATGGTCAAGTCAGCGCCGTCGGACCTAACGCAATCGAGAAGTGCCTTCCTCAGAGGTCTCGGAAGGGCCGTCCGAGGAAGAGGGCCATAGGCTTCGGGAAAAAAGGGTTCCCATTCAACGGGGAACGGCCAAAGAAGACTCAGAGGAGACAGCCTCGTATCCCCCACACCGCAGACAAAAAAGAAGTGTTTCTTCCAGTCGTGATTGGAGTGGGGAGTAGAAAAAGGGAACGGGCTTGTCTTGTGCCTCGGGCGGAAAAATATACAACCTTGGGCACCAAAATTGACGGCAGTACTAATGTGGAAGATTTGAAAGAAGAGGTCTATGGTCAAAGAAATAGAATTCACCTCCATGAATATTATGAAGGCGACGACAAGAGAGNCGTCGCGAGAGTTCAGAAGTTCGCGCGAGAGAATGAATTGTGAGGAGCGAACAGTGTATTTATAGGGGCAGAATCCCGAGACGGAAAAACCTCGAAATTTTCATCAGAGCTCAGAATTTGACGTACTTAGTGTCAAATCGATCGAATCGACGAGAGGTTTTCAACCGTGCTAAGGATTTCCTCGTCGGGGCCCCAGAACGATAATTGACTTTCGGGACGAGCTATTGATACATGGTTTACGACTCAGAATCCGAATCTGAAAACCAGGGGACTATTGATATTACCCGGGTATATTCTCTTGTATTTATCCTTACCCGGGGGCTCGTCCGACGTGGTTATGTAGTATTTCGGTATTTTCATATTTTATCACAAGGCACTCTTAGGTGGTACTCTCTCAATTCAGGCTCGCTGGGCCCCATTTAAAGTTTTTGTAAGCATTTTCAGATGTTTCGGGTCATCTCGGCCCCGGACGGGGCCAGGGGTATTTTCGTAAATTGTCACCCGGGAGCACACCGGTCGGTTGCAATGATGTTATGTGGCTGCGTATTCACTGCTTGGAGGCAAAGAACTAATTTACGAGGTTTTCCGGTATTTCCTCATCGTATTTCCGACTAATATCTTGACCGGGATTGGTTCCCGAAAACTTCGATATCAGCATGACATTTATTATATTATAATTGGAGGTTATATAAGTGTTTTGGGCTAAGTGAAGTAAATTGGGCTTATGGGCTCAAGTAAGTGAAGTTGGGCTGGATTCCTCTATAAATACAAGCACGAGTGCCTTTGAACAGGGCCGGACAGTTATCACGTTTCCCAAGGCAAGAATTTATTTTCCTGCACTGTAGACTCGTGACTTATCGCACGTAGTCGCGAGTCATTAGCTCTGCACTATTCATTTCGCGAGTTATTGACTCTGCACTATTCATTTCGCGAGTTACTGACTCTGCACTATTCATTTCGCAAGTTATTGACTCTGCACTATTCATTTCGCGAGTTATTGACTCTGCACTATTCCAGTCGCAACTTATTGTTCCACCCTGACTCTCGCAACTTGCTGCACTATTCCATTCGCGACTTGTTGCTGATACAGTGACTCTCGCGACTTGCTGCTGATACAGTGTTTCTTGCATGCTGCTGACCACAACTCTCGGATGCCTACCTTTCGAGCCCGACTGAGTGTTTTTTATCGCTTTTTGAGCCGTTTTTGCCCGTGTTATTATTATCATCTCATTGTACTTGTATCCTTTGATTATTATAGTGGAAACCAAGGTAGAGCTTTGCTCTCCCAAGGACGTAAGCCCACACATTATGGGCCCAACCTCGTATATCGCTCGTGTCCTCACAACAATTTAATTTCGAGTAACTAAAAATTGACTGATCTAAAAGCAAACGCCCCAAAATATTTTTAGACTTGATCAAAGTTATAGGGAAACAATTGCTAGTATCGCAACGAACCTCCCCAATGGCGCGACGCATCGTCGCGGTCTGACTCATTAACCGACCAACGTCGGTAAACACCGTATGGTCATCTCGACCACGAGGCGGCAACTCTGGGTTCCGCTCCAAATATGCCTAGGCCGACCGATTCGATACGTTGTCACCTCTCGGAATTCGAAAGGTGAGTCCGTCCTTTATCAACACAAAGCCAGCCCGGCGTACCATATCGATCCATTCCTTAACCGTTAGTCACGGGATGTCATGTATACGGAAGGCGTCGATAAATTCAGCGGTTTACCCACTCTTTCTGATGGGTTCCGCGATCTCCAAGACGGTGGGACCTTCCGCCGGTCTTTTCCCCTTGTTCGGACGGGTGCCTTGGCTGGTCTCTCCCTCCGGACGGGTTTCTTGGCATACTTCCTCCACCACCGAATCCATCGGCTGGGTCCTCGCTAATCTCGCCCTCCGCATCGTCCCCGATGATATCCACTAATGTTTTGGCAAAGTCGTACATGCCTTCATCGGGGGTGGGCTCCTCAACAGCGTACTCTAATTGCCGAGACAAGGGGATTAGATCTTCGGGACTCTCAGTAATTGCTGGAGCCATTACCGGCTCTGGATCGACCATCGTTGCAGCAGATTGTGGTGGTGGAGGAGTGGCGCGTCTTATTTCCCCATTCGGGGATGCCACCTCTTGTAGACTTTACGCCAACTCGGCCGCGACAGTTCGGTTCCGAGTCCCCGTTGGCGCCTCAAAGATGAGCTCATCATCCTCCGCAAGTATGTCACGGAGGAAATTCAGCCGGTCCCCCTTCTTTGTTGGATCCTTAGCTGGAGCCATTATTTTATCTGCAAGGCAAGTAAGTTAGGTGAGAAACGCGAAGTGGAAATTTAAAACAAGTTAAATGAAGTTCATAAGGTTCTTTCCTATCAAAGAAGAGTTATCAAGTTTAGCCCCGGTATGAATATACGGTTCAGATACCTAGGAGTTATCTACTAAAATGGGGAGGGACCGGAAGAAGGTTGAAAGCAACCAGGATCGGGGCATAGAATAAGGTCTTCACGGTCCAGTCAGCACGGTCCGACCTAGCGCAATCGAGGAGTGCCTTCCTCAGAGGTCTCGGAAGGGCCGTCCGAGGAATAGGGCCGTAGGCTTCAAGGAAAAATGGTTCCCCTTCAACGGGGAACCGCCAAGGAAAACTCAGAGGAGATAGCCTCGTATCCCCCACACCACAAACAAAAAAGAAGTGTTTCTTCCAATCGTGATTGGAGTGGGGAGTAGAAAAAGGGAACGGGCATGTCTTGTGGCTCGGGCAGAAAAATATACAACCTTGGGCACCGAAATTGACGGCAGTACTAATGTGGAAGATTTGAAAGATAATGTCTATGGTCAAAGGAATGCAATTCACCTCCATGAATATTATGAAGGCGACAACAAAAGAGATTGAATTTGTAGATGCGAGAGCAATTCTACGAGGAAATGATGAAGAGGGAAACGAAGGCCACATTCTAAATATTCAAGAGAAATAGTGTGGGTGGCGATCGGAGGTATCAAAAGACGGTCGGTGGGTTCAGGTTGGTATAAGACACAGTCGGAAGGGAGATAATACTGTTCAAGAATCGATACCCACTTCCGAGCATGCATGCTATAAGGTTGGTTAAAGGATTTGAGGGCTTTAACCGCGGAACTTTGAGGGCCGAGGGTGTTTTCGAGGTGAGCGATCCTCTCGAAAAAATAAGAATTAATGGTGGAAAGGCAAGGAGAAAAAGGGGCTGTGATCGAATCGAAACTCCCCGAACCGGATGAGGAGTCCGAATGATCTGAGGATGAAATAGTGGCGGAGCTCGAGGATTTGGTACGATCAGAAGTCATTGGTAAATTTAATTCAAATTTATTTTTTGAAATTATTTTTACAAATTTTATTAAGTGTCTCGCGAGTTATTAGCGAAAAGTCTCGAGAATTACTGTTCAAGTCCTTAGTCGCGAGTTGTGGAAGTTTGGTCGCGAGTTAGTGCAAGTGATTCTGGAAGTCGGGAGTTATTGACGAAAAGTTGCGAGAAGCACAGTGTTCGCGAGTTGTTGCAAGGTGTGTTCAAATTCTCGCGGATTGCACAGTGTTAGCGAGTTGTGGTACGATAAGTCGCGAATGCTCAGGATTCCACGCGAGAAAATGAGTTATGAAGGGCGTACAGGGTATTTATAGGGGTGATATCCCGAGTCGAAAAATCCCGAAATTTTCACCCGAGCTCAGAATCTGACGTTATTAGTGTCAAAACGATCGTATTGACGAGAGAATTTCAACCGTACTAAGGATTTTTTCAGCGGGGCTCCCGAACGATAATCGGCTTTCGGGACAAGCTGGTGATATGTGGTTTACAACTTAGAATCTGAATATGAAAACCACGGGACTATTGATATTACCCGGGTATATTCTCTTGTATTTATCCTTACCCGGGGGCTCGTCCGACATGGTCTCGTAGTATTTTCAGTATTTTCATATGTCTATCGCGAGGCATTCTCAGGGGGGTATTCTCGTAATTCAGGCTCGCTGGGCCCCGTATACAGTTTTTGTAGGCGTTTTGAGATGTTTTGGGTTATCTCAGCCCCGGACGGGGCTAGGGGTATTTTCTTAATTTGCCACCCCGAAGCACATCGGTCGGGTGCAACGATGTTATGTGGCTGTGTATTCACTGCTTGGAGGCAAAGAACTAATTTGCGAGGTTTTCCGGTATTTTCTTATCGTATTTCCGACTAATATCTCGACCGGGATAGGTTCCCGAAACTTCGGGATCAGCATGGCATTTATTATATTATAATTGGAAGTTATTTAAGTGTTTTGGGCTAAGTGAAGTAAACTGGGTTTATGGGCTCAAGTAAGTGAAGTTGCGCTGGATTTCTCTATAAATACAAGCCCCAGTGCATTTGGACGGGTTCAGACTGTTATCATACTTTCCAATGCAAAGTATTATTCTGCATACTGTAGAGTCGCGACATTTCGTCTGTAGCCGCGACTTGTTGCCTGCCTCCTAGATTGAGTCGCGACTTATTGCTCTTCATCCCGCATCTGCGACTTATTGCTCGTAATCGCGAGTTATCGCTCTGCTGCACGCAGTCGCGACTTGTTGCTACCCAGCCTGTGTCCCGAGTTGTTGCTGATACAGTATATTTCGCGAGTTGTTGCTGATACAGTGTATTTCGCGAGTTGTTGACCACAACTCGCGGCTGCCAGCCTTTCGAGCTCGACTGAGTGTTTTCGATCATTTTTCGAGCCGTTTTTACCCGTGTTATTATTATCACCTCATTGTACTTTTATCCATTGATTATTATAGTGGAAACCAAGGCAGAGCTTCGCTCTCCCGAGGATGTAGGCTCACACATTGTGGGCCCAACCTCGTATATCGCTCGTGTCCTCATAACATAATAATTTCGAGTAATTAAAAATTGATTGATCTAAAAATAAAAACTCTAAAACATTTTTAGACGAGATCAATTGTTGCCGTAGAAAATTCCTTTAAGTAGATAGAAGTCGAAGCAGTGTCGCTAATCCGGGAACAGGCAGTGATATGTTTTCTCTCAAGGTATATTGTTTGACGATTTGGGATTCCCAGGATTTTGGTCTCGGATAATGAAACACAGTTCTCTGGAAAGCATATAAATGAATGGTGCGAGTGTTGTGGTATTCAACAATGTTTTACATCAGTGGCACTCTAGAGACAAATGGACTTACGGAAGTTAAACACAAGGATAGATCAGACCAAAAGCTCAAGAATAGATCCACCATTTTCGTATCCATTTTGACGGTACGAGATCAATTGACTTGGAGACTGATATGATAGGAGTGAGGTTCATTGCATTTTTTTATGGTGAATAATGAAACTTAAATAACTTATGATAGATTAGAAATGCAATTTACTATCTGTCGTGTACTTGATCAATCTCAAACTCGTCAAATTGGATACCAAGTCAAAATATTTTTTAAAAATATGAAGAGTCTCCCTGTCTGCAGCAGTATCGTCTATAGATGCATACTGTTGCAATATGTCAAGGGCCCGAGTGTTTGATAGCGAGCTTTGTAAGGAGCATGATTTTGTGGAAAAGGTGCGCTTTTTTACCCGACAAGGGTGGCGACCTCATTTGAGGCCGGTCAGAGTCCGTAGTGAGAAAGAAAATTGGTCTCCTCCATGCTCCCAAAAAGACCACCTAGTCCATTGTATTGGATCTGTATTTACGAAAATAAAAAAATTTACGTCAATCTATGGATTGTACCTTGAACCTAATGCTACTTCCGTCTAGGCATTGAAGGCTCTTTGGCGCGAGGTACCCGATCTGTCTAGATATGAGTGAAATATTTACGTAAGTCTAAGGATTGTACCCTGAACTTTACGCTACTTTCACTTGGATAGTGAAGGCTTTGTACGCTTATTTTTATAGGAGAATGGCAAAGATCGATTATTGTGGGGTGTGCTTGCACGTATAAAGCACAGTGACATATGCCTATCTCGATGGTTAATTGGGTAAAACCTCTTAACGCGAGGGACTCGATTCGTTAAAACGGAAGTTAAATATTTACGTGTGTCTAAGAATTTTACCATAAACCTTACGCTATTTACACTTAAATAGTGAGAGCCCACAATACTTTTCAGTGGAACGCGGGAAAGGTCTGAGTAGTGGTTGAGGCGATGGAGTGCGCTAACAAGTATAAAGCACAGTGATATGGGTAAGTGGGTAGAGCCTCTTAACACGGAAGTGAAATATTTACGTTAGTCTAAAGATGGTACCCTAAACATGACGTTACTTGCGCTTAGATAGTGACATCCCCCAACGCCTTTAGGTACAGTGCGGGAAAGGTCCAAATATAATGATGTGAGGTGATATGTGAGAGGCAAAAAGACATATGTCTCTTCTGTTGTCCTACAAGACCACATAGCCCAGCGTACCAGATCTATCTATGTAGGAGTGAAAAATTTAAGTGAGTCTAAGGATTATACCGTGAACCTGACACTACTTCCTCCTAGGTAGTAAAGGGATTGTACCCAAAACCTAACGCTATTTCTATTCGTATAGTGAAGGTTCCTACGCTTATTCTACATAGGAGAACGAGAAACAATAGTCCTAAAAAGGATGAGATGAGATTACTGGTGCTTCTTGAAGCCCTATAAAGATGAGATGATTGTGGGTGCCAATGTATACCTAGAAAGAAAGTATGACTTGTGATTTGTGAGGAAATAGTTGCTTATTGAAACCCAAGTGTATAAGATGAATTAGGGCGATAGATGAGACCTGAGATTAATGGGTGTTTGTTGAGACCCAAGTGTATGAGAAGAATCAAGGCGCTTGGTGAGGTTCGGGATTAGTGGGTGCCTTTTGAGACTCGGAAGTAGAAGTGATATCGGATGCTCGTAAGGCAACATGTTAAGTGGGTATAACCACTTAGCGAGGGGGATGGATCCACCAGTGTGGAAGTGAAATATTTACGCCAATCAAAAGATTGTTCCCTAAACCTGGCGATACTTCTATTAGGGCAGTGAAAGATCCTCCGCTTACTCTATGTTGGAGAGTGGGAAAGTTCGTGAAGAAGATATGGATATTACATGTCGGACGCTTGGTGAGGTCCATTGAAATACATATGTCCCCTCCGTGACTCAAAAGAATCACCGGTTAAGTGATTAAAATTATTTAACACGAGGAAATGTTTCTTTACGGTTGAGAGTGAAAAACTTACGCTAGTCTAAGGATTGTACCGTGAACATTGCGCTACTTTCGTATGTACAACGGTATATCACTCGCTCATCATTGGATGAGAACGTGACAGATTGATATAGGAAAAGGTGTTGGATGCTTTTTGAGGTCCAATACCAGGATTCCAGAAATGCATGTGTAACATGAATTCGAGTTACAATCGGGTATTTTCATCTACGATCAAAATGAACGAGTGTTGGTCTTAGGGCATGGATTTCATTATTGATGATCGGGTTATCTCAACTATAACCAAAATGATGAAGTAATAGTCAGTATTAGGGATTTTCTATCCACAGTCAAGTAATCATATTTATGGTCGATCGTTCTGAGCTATGATTAAGATGATCAAATGATTGCCTTTTGGCGCAGATTTAACTAAATTTTATTTATGACTTGGGACTCTCAGTTATGATCGAAGCGATCGTATGAGGTCCCAACGACAAGGAGTATTTTATTACTGTTGGTCAGAGAATCCAAATTATTAGATAAAAAGTATGAAGCTATTTATCATGATATATCGAGAGATCATCGTGTATCAAGAATGTTCTTATGTGAACATGGTCGAGTTCTTAATCAAGGAGTTATCCGATTCAAGAAATATCGTTTGGTCCAATGATAGACATTATTTACAAAATCGGATTTTATGAAAATGCGAGTTATTCATCAACGATAGTTGGAATGACTATGGAGGAAGGCGCAAATTATTCCGAAGTTCTTTTATATTGAAGTCGCGGATTATTCATAGTTGTATTTTACTTATGATTTTGGAAATCAAGAATACTCAATATTGATTTTCAAAAGTTGTAGAATTACAAAATGGGAGAGAGATTACAAAAATCAAGGAGTCACCCTTCTTTTTCTTCTACGTTGATACCCCCGAGCTCTGGCCCCGTTTCATGCTTCCGATTCCTGATAACTACCGTGGATCGCTAATGCGTGGAGAGTTCAGCAACTTTAAGGTACTCGGATCGAATTAGAGTAGACTCTTGGTGAACCGATCACGAGCCTCTCTCACAATTGCAGGAACGTAAATTGGAGGGTCGCGTTCGGTCATCATATCCTCCTCCTTGAGTATCTCGGAAAAAAGAGGACCAAGCTGTTCGGGAAATAGTGAGGCTATTCGAGAGTACTCCCTTGGCGGCGGACCTTCCTCGATCTCGATCTCCTTCAAAAAGCGCTGAATGTGCAAATCTTCCTCTAGGTTAAACTGGAGCGACCCGAATTGATCCTATGTGCAATCCAGGTTCTCCATCACGAGATTGCCTCGAATTTACTAGAGAGGCTAGGGTCCATCTTTCTCCTCCGGTGTCAAAGCCACACCCATGATTCTCCTAGTCTACGCACTCCGAGATACATTTTTGCGTTCACCAAGGCCACCAAATTCCTAAATGTGGGAGAATGCAATGCGAATTCCCAGATCGTCTTATGGAGCATTGATTTAACTGTTGCGGCAACTTGGACGCCCTCTCTTTGAGTGCATCGAATATAGACTAGAGAGACCGAGTCTTTAACTTTTGCTCAACATTCTCCTCACGCTGCTTTTCGAGGGCCGCTATATTCATAGTGTTCGCATCCCTGGCTTTCTTTATCTTTGCTTTACCCACGGTGCGGGTCTCCACCAGCTTATCCATGCTATATTTGAGATTCTCCTTAAGGTTACTCACACACTGTTGGAGAGCATGTTCCTTTCATATGAACAGATTATGGGATTCTGTTAGTTCAGTTCTGTGAACCTGGGTCAAAGCTTCTATTGCCCGCTTATGTTCAACCCTGATAGACTCCTTATCTTGCTCATGCTTTCTCCTGGTGGTTCCACTTAAGATTCTTAGCAGCCATCTTGGTCTGCTTCCCTCCTATATTCGGGTTATCGAGGTTGAATGCTTCAGCATGCAATACTCCCCGACAGCAGTTGTGACACCAAAGTCCACGCACATTTGCTCCATCTAGAAAAAAGAAAAGGAAATTATGTATGGATTTATGGTAACACGTCGATTTGTATGTGTCGGATGTGCCAAATGGTTTTCAAGATATAAATCAACATATTTTCTCGAATAAAGCATTCACCATCTGATACAGAGAACCTAATCGATACGCCATTACGTCCGATCGATAGTAATCAGCACTCGTCACGGTTTCCAGATCAACATTTGTTTGTACCGATCGGAATTCTTGACATATGATCGACAATGGAAGATCTGTCTGCCGATCGACACTATCGGTAGGAATGTGAAAATGTCAAATGTCTACGCCACTAATCTTAGAAGGTGCCGCACGACTTTTAGGCAATAAAAGTCGTATAAATCAGCTCGTGGACGGCTGATGAGACATGAGAAGATTTCGATTAGATTTAGTATTCTTATATTCAATATCCTCTCTATAAAAAGTTGAAGAATGAGCATACTTAGACAAGTTAAGTTGAGCACACATAGAAGTACCCGCAACAAGCTCTTCTATTTTGCATGTGTTCCGTACTTATCTTTTTATAGTGAAATCTATTGCACACACATTAGATTTCTATTGCATGTTTTCCCACGGTTCTCGGGTTTCCCACATATAATTCTTCGTGTTTTTTCATTACGGCAACCGGTTACCAGTGATTCTCACATACTAAATCTCATAATATTAAAGAGTAATTTTTACCCTTAACAGACCCCAATATGTTGTATATGTGAAACATGAAGATGATTGATGGATTGTGCATGCCGATGGATCCACTCTCAAGGCTCAGAACTCACTACTAACTTAATATCCCCTTCGACGGCTTCACCATTCGGAAATGCCCCTTACATTTTTGTATTTTGCCATGAGAAGAGAGAATCGGGACGGATATTGTATTTGTGGAATCTGCAAAAGAAAATTTGTAAGGATCATTATATATGAACCAAAATAAGTTATGTTCCATACCCGATCCTTAAGACGAATCGGAGCTTGAAAATATCCTCATCAGGGCTGGGGCTAGGGTCCTACCCGCTACCCCTATCTCTATTAGCCTCTTCTCTCTATGTATATCTATACGTTTGAGGCGTTTTTCGGGAGGAGAAAGCATCGCTAAAGTATTAGCGATGTCCTAATAGGAGGGATTGAACCGGGTTCGGTCCAAATTACCAATGAGCAAGTGATTGATGGTTGGCCACACCACTAGCAAATCCTCCTTCGGAACTGCTATCCAAACATAACATGACTCACACTCATGAAGAGAGTCTTCCTTATCTACTATAGCGCACTCAATTGTGCGAACTACTATGTAATATAATTTACAACATCCTAATAATGTCTTACCCTTTCGAGATCCAACCAAAAACAAATAATAAAACATATCTAAGGTCGGTTTTATACCCTGTTTGTGGAAATAGAAGATGAAAGCCACTATATACACATAACTACCAGGAAACAGGGCATAGGTTGGGCAATGGATCTCCCGAAGCATAGCTGCTACAAAAGGATTTAGTGGAAATCTTAAGCCGCACTTCAGGGACATATAACTAACGGGAATGAAGTTAAAAGGTACCATTATTTCCGCATGAAGTAAACAAGGAACATCATCTTTTCCCCTCTATTTCGAATAGTGAGCTAGAATTGAAAATTTCAGATAAGGCTGGATACTTAACTTTGTAAGGAGCCATGAGTATTTACCTTAGAAATTTTTTGAAAAAGAGAGATTGGAGCTCTAAAGAATGAAATTGCACAGAGGTTTAAGGGTTTGAGAAAGTTTACGCCAATGACGATGACAATTAAACAGTACCAAAATCCCAGATTTTATACATCCCCATTGGCCGTTAATGAATCGACAAGTGTACTGCTGCAGGCGAATTCATCAAACCGCTTGTCGGTTAGCGGAATACGGAAAGGCGCAGACTATTTTTAATTTCAAATTATAATTCTACCTTATAGCCGTTATTAATTTCAAATTTGAATTTAATCTCAAATTCACCAAGCACAGGATCAGCCATACGGACTATGTCATAACTAGTTCGGGTACGCTCTTCGTTACGCTTGATAGGGCATTATGCCTAACATATTTTATATCACGAGGTCGGTCTTGTATCACCTCTGCGATAGCGATAAAGTATGAAGTGCTAGTGATAAGTGCTCCAGGGCCCGCTATCCCGAAGTGATGGAGGCCCAAGCTATTCAGGGTCAGCCCGCGTGACGGAAGACGAACCTAATAGACCTAGGATCTAATACTTGGCAGGAGTTCGGCCCATTTAATGTAACAAGGCCTAAGGCCCATATAGCTAAGGAAGCACGAAGGCCCAATTAATTAGCAGGACCGAAGGTTATGCTAACAACAGCTTTATGATGCATCGGGGACCGATCCAAACGGTTTCAGGCGGGCAGCTGGCAGTTGCCATGCGTTTTGTTATGTGATAACGACGTTATCATATGTGGTTACAGAGCATTTTCTACACATACCCTCTATAAATACGAAATCAAATGGTTAGGTTAGGAGGACCATTCCTCATGCGTGCAGCCATACACTATCGTCACTTTGGCTCTCGTCCTTCCCTTAGTCATTTTCTTAATCCTATAACTCTTTGTAAACTTCACTGTTTGATTAATGAATTCGGCTAAGATTATTCTTACTCTTAGCTAGGTGGTTTTTCTCATTTCTCAGGGTTTTCCACATTAAATCGTTTGTTCTTTGCTTTATTTGCATTTTTATTATCGTTCCACCAATCAAAACAAATTTCAAAACATGCTATGATAATCTATGACCTGTTGACTCTTGGTCTCCTAGTATTTTTTACCACAACAATTGACCCATGTGATGACCCTCTCATCATCACATGAATTATTTTTAGCCAGGGGTCCATGGGATTTTGGTGGACACCAAGACGTCTTTCAATTTGATGAGGCGCGAAGTGGCGGAAACACTTGGGGCATCGGACCCAATCTCACCATTGCAAATATCACCCTCTGGGCCTTTGATCAGGGGAGCATAATACCGTGTTGGAAGATCTTGTTCCCTATTACTTTGGGAGACCAACTTAAATATCATACTAAGATCCTTGAGTTTGTTGTTGAAGCAGATGGCTTGGCTTACAACGCCATTTTCGGACGGACCGGGCTCATCGAGTTCAAGGCGGTACCTTCAACTTATCACATGATGATGAAATTTCTCTATGCCAAAGGAGTTGTATCTGTGAAGGGGGATCAAACTGTAGCAAAACAGTGCTACATGAGCCCAGTGCCACACTTTGGCACCTATGAAGAAAGTTCGGGTGGATCTTTTGGAATGGACACCCCATCCGCGACAAACTACGGAACCCATAGGTTTCAAAATGGTCAATCTGGTTGAGGAACACTCAACCATGACTACTCGCATCGAAGATAACCTAGCCCGCCATTTTAAAGAACATCTCATTCATTTATTGAGAAGCCATGTGTACATATTCGCTTGGACCCCGGATGATGCTTCGGGTATTGACTGATCAGTGAGCAAACATCGGATCAACACTGCACCTGAAGCTAAGCATGTTCGGTAAAAAAATAGGTGTTATTCTCCTGAAAAGTTGGAAGTTATCCAAACGGAGGCGAAAAAAATTTGGCATGATAAATTTATAAGAAAAGTTCACTAAACTGAATGGGTAGCAAATCCTGTGGATGTCTCCAAAGCTAGTCGGAAATGGAGGATGTGCATCGATTTCACCGAGGTTAACAAAAGCTGTGAATCCGACCCATTCCCATTGCTTCATATTGACCAATTGGTGGATGATGTTGTTGTAAACACTATGATGAGTACAATGGATGCTTACTCTAGGTACCATCAGATCTTCCTTGCTGAAGAAGATTAAAAGAAATTGGCTTTTCTAACCGAAGATGGCGTATACTGCTACGTGGTTATGTCATTTGGCTAGAAGAACGTCGAAGCAACATATCAAAGGCTTGTTAATAAAATCATTAGAGATTTGATAGGCCATAGATGGAAGTGTATGTTGATGATATGATTGTCAAATCCATGAATGATGAAGATCATATTTCGTATTTGTCTCGTTGTTTTGAAGTATGCCGTAAATATAAGCTCAAACTCAATCAGAATAAGTGTTGCTTCGGGATTCGAAGTGGAAAATTCATATGATATTATGTTTCTGAAAAAGGTATAGAATTCAATCCCGAGAAAGTTCAGGTCATTATTGACATGCAAGCTACGAGAAGCAAAATGGAGTTTCATAGGTTGACTAGTTGATTAGTTGCATTAAGAAAATTTATTTCTAAATCTACCGATCAGGCCTTGCCCATTTTCAAAGTACTCAGCAAGTCAAGTCAGTTGGAATGGACCGATGAATATGATCTGCCTTTTGCGTAATTAAAAACATATTTGGGCACTTCTCATGTGATGGTGAGTCCAAGTTGCGTTGAACCTTTGGGATTGTATTTGGTCGTATCTGATGTTGTAGTGAGCACAACTCTAGTTACCATAAGAGATGATATTCACATACATGTTTATTATATCAGTTCATGATGGCATTGAAGAAAGCAACATCTAAGTTAAAGCATTATATCAAAGGCAGAAAAGTCTATGTATATACTGATCAACCATTGAAAGCAGTTCTGAGTCAAGCAGATCTGAATGGGAGATTATCCCAATGGGCGATTAAAATCAGTGTTATGTAACTGGAATTCGTGCCCCGAAGGGCGATCAAGGCTCAAGTTTTGGCTGACTTCGTGGTTGAAATAACCAGATCGGTGGTATGCTTGAACCAGGAGGATGAGCGATGGATAATATATGTTGATGGGTCAACTTTCGGAGGAAGGGGAGCAGGCATTACTTTTACTACTTCACAATGGATGTTATTCATTCTTCAGTTGAATTTCTATTTTTAGGAACAAATAACATGGTGGAATATGAAGTCTTATTGTTTGGAATGAATCTGGCTCGAGAGATGGGACTCGCTAAAGTGCGAATGTTCTTAGATTCCAAGTTAGTTGTGAAACAATTTGCGGGAAGATTCGAGACACGTGAGCACATGATGAAGCTATACCATGGCATGGTCCTAGAGATATCCAAGAAGTTCAGTGAGTTCTCGCTTGATCAGGTACCACAAGAACATAATAAGGTTGCAGATGCGTTAGCCAGATTGGCTGCAAGCATACTGAACATAGGGCCGGGTACATTATTAGTTCACATTCATGATCATCCTTCGATCGAGATCCCGGTGACCAAACAGTCTATTGATGAAGTCGAGGCTTTATGCCATGAACTTCATGTCTTATGCATTGATGTCATTGATACTCCAGGGGAACCCACGTGGATGGATCTTTTGATCAGATATTTAACAAATGGTTACCTCCAGGAAAATACTTAAGAAGCGAGGAATATTGAATTTCGGGCCAAAAGATATATGCTAAATGATGGGGATTGTTTAAGAAAAGTTTTGATGGACTGCTCTTGCAATGTTTATCCCCTACTGAAGCTAAAGCTGTCGTGATTTATGTTCATGAATGAGTATGTGATATACATTTCGGGGCTCTATCTCTATATCATCGCATGATCAGAGCAGGGTATTTCTGGCCTACATTACTCAAAGATGCAAAAAACTATACCAAACGTTGTGATGCACGTCAATATCATGCTTCGGTCCCACAACAATCTAGGGTTCCCCTATCGTTAACCCGCTCCCTTGTCCATTTGACATATGTGGAATTGATATTCTGGGATTGTTTCCTAGATAAGTTAGACAACTAAAATTCTGCATTGTTGGAGTATAATATTATTCCAAGTAGATAGAAGCGGAGGCTGTGTCTACAATATCCGAACAAGTTGTGGGGAATTTCTATGGAGAAATATTGTGAATCACTTTGTAGTGTCTAAGGCATTGATATCAGATAATGGATCTCAATTCCATGGACGGATGGTTCGGGAACTTTGTCTTAAACTGAGCATTACCCAATATTTTTCTTCAGTCGCTCATCCTCAAACTAATTAGCTCACAGAAGTATCTAATCGAGGTATCCTAAAGGGATTGAAAAATAAGTTTGAAGACCTGGGGTGAAAATAGTCTGATCATATCTATGAAGTCTCTTAGGCCTACAGAACTACACCCCGATCTACAATTCTTGAGTCTCCATTCTCCTTGGTATATGGGTCTAAAGCAGTTAGCCCGGTGGAGGTGGCTATTCGCTCACCACGGATAACTCAATACGATAAGCACATGAACGATGAATGAAATCTTTGGTTCTGGAGATACTCGAAGAGAAAAGAAATGTCATTTATGCGCGTATGTGCTCTTACCAACGAACAATGGAACGGGCTCATAATAAACATGTCTTACCCAGAGAATTTTCTAAGACGATCTCATTCTTAGAAACATAAAAGTCCACAGGAACGTAGGGAAACTTGGTAGAAGCTTGGAATGACCCTATTGAGTTTTGAAAAAATTAGAAGTTTGGGCTTATAAGTTAGAAACTCTAAATGGAGATGAGATCCCCATAACTTATAATATCATGAATCTACGGTAGTATTTTTTGAAGTCTTTGATTGACAATGCTAATTCTGTGTTGGGCTAAGTAAAATATAGGCTAATACCCTTGATTTTCCTTCCGCAGACCCATAATCAACTTGGACTTAGATGACAAATTGTGAGGTTGGCCATACTAAAAACCCATACTAGAATAAAGATGGGAATTACAACTACTCGTGGCAGTTGTTCCACTTGAACATAAAAAGAGAACCTGTTGCGAAGGAAAACATAGTCTTTGATACAACAGCAAAGAAGATGAATACAAGAGAGATCACAGGCGATATCAAGAGACGGTAAAGAGAATTCTCAAACCTGATATTTTCGGAGATTGCGTGGTGGTTCGTGACCTGAGCAGAATACCGGGACGTTTCATCTACAAATCAAGAAGTTGATCCCCTTGCCTGCATTTGTTACTTTGGTTGATGCACTTATGTATTGATCATAAACTAAAAATACTCTTGAACTAGTAAATTGGATCATATTTGATCCCAATGTTTTTCTTTGGGTTTTACTCCGGTTTCCTCGTAAATTCTTGGTGTCAAATTCATTCATAGCATACAACGAAAAACTGCAAGAAGAAATTCATCACAGGCTATCAGACTTACATGGTGGATTAAGGAAGGTTTTCCAACATTTCGTTCCCAAAATAATGTTTTCTTTACATGATAAGAATATAACAAGTATAATATAAACTAGTCTTCGTTGTTAAGGGACCAATCTTGAAGTTTGAATATTCTGGACGAGTATGGACTGGTGACAGCTTGGATCTAGCTTTAAGGCTCCCACATGTTAGTGGCCGCTCTGATTATATCATATGCTCATGCATGTCATCGAGTACTTCGAACAGATAACAAAACCCCCAGAACTCACTACGAACTTAATACTCCTTTCAGTGGCTCTTCCCATTCGAGGACAGTTCCTTGTGTGTTGATATTCTATTAGTATATAAGAGAACATGAAGGGAATTGGCTTCGATCTAAGGATGATAAAGCCTATCTTGGGACTCATTGAGAACCGGGGCTACGCTGCCCATGTGAATCGTGATCATAGAGACGGAACAACAGTGATCAATATATATATGGGTGAGCATTCAGTATCAAATACCAAACTAAACAAAATATTGAAATACCGAATACCAAATTATCAACAAAATTGAATATCGATTCCAATCCAATATTTTTTTGGTACCGAACACAAATTCCGAAATAATTTTGGTATTTCGTTATTGGTACCAAAATACTGAAATTAAAGCACCTAAAAAATAATCATAAATATCTCATGTATGTCTTAGATTAAATACATAGAAAAATATCTCAAAAATGTAATGATTGAGTCATTGATCACATTATTGTATCTATACAATAGAACAATCTTCAATTATTCAAGTTTATATTCAGATATAAGTATAGAATGTTATAAACGCTTTGAAACCAAATATGAAAATAATTATTATAAAATAAATGAAAATTTAATAGTGTATTCATATGGAATCTAAATTACAATTCTCAAACTTATATTACTCGTATTGATCTTCATCAATATCATAAGAATGTAGTACAGGAAGCCAATCTTTAGAATATATAAATGTCTCAACACTTTTCGAACTTGAAAAACTTTTATAAGAATCAAGTAGTTTATGAGAAACCCTATACTAATGACATCTTAATAGATCAAGATATTAAAATTCGATATGAATAATTGAAGGACTCATGGTTCAATTAAATTTTAAAATATATAAATATTATATAAACTAATTTGGTAATTAAGTATATACCGATTTTTTATTCATTTTATCGAATACCAAACCAAATTTTATAAAAATAAATACTAAACCGAATTCCAAATACCGAATATCAAATACCAAATACCGAAATAACAAAATTTTGATATGGCATTTGACATTCCAAAGTTTTTGCTCACCCTTACATATATATATCTTAAGCACATCGGTTAACCCCGAACTTATACTTATGATAGGTTCTAATAAAACACATCAGGATAAATTAAAATATTTAGTTAGCCCCGAACATAGTGTTATTAACCTTATTTAAAATCAAAATAGAGCATGAGGAGAAATTGGTCATTCAAAAAAAGAACAATGGAGTAAGATACAAGGATACATGAGTCTTAAAACATTCATAATCAATATGTCTCTCTTCTTTTCTGCTTTTTCTTCTTTATCGGTCCGGGTCGCAATTCACGTTTGGCTATTGAAACTCTCAATAGGTTATCGAGACTTACGATAGCCAATCGTAAATTGCACAAATGAAGACTTTTAATTTAATTAACTCTTTCATTTAATATTCATATTTTAAGTTAACTATTGTCCGAATAAGGAACGGAATATACACGTTACGGAAAGTAGGTATTTAGAATATTTACTTTTGGTATATAATAGGACGTAAATATTTACTTTTTATATATGCTAAATATTATATTAACTACCATGTATATACCGTATATATTATTGTTAAAAAATCGAATCATATTTACTTGAGAAATCAAGGGTTTCCTATATATATAGCATATTTATGTAAATTATTGATCAAGAAATCAACACTAGAAATAGATATTATCTTTCCAAAAATTATATTTCCCAAATCGAGTCTCCAACCCAAGACAATAGTTGAATTATGTATTTATTTGACATAATTCATTTTTATCAAGTAGATTGAAGACAATAATATATTAATATAAAATATTAGACATAATATAAAAACATTTACACATTGCCATATATATTATTGTTAGTAAATCTTTATTTAAATGTCCAAAGTAAATCTTTTAAATATTTTTTTTCATTATATAGCAAAAGTAAATATTTTAAATATTTGTTTTCTTTACATTTTTTTCTTATTCGGGTAGTAATTAACTTAAATAATAATATTAATGAAAACAAATTTTTTTTCGATTCGCTATTGTCTTTAACGAGTTTTGATAGCCTATTACGAATCATTCGTAGCAAAATTGCAACTAGATACTATTAGGAAATAGGATCGCAACCGTGTATCTTAATACACGTTCGTATCACATACGGTGCGCAGCGGAATTAAAATTTTTTCTATTCCTTAAAACTGGATCGGTAAATTCGTGAAGAATTAAAAACATACCTATTTTTCTCCGATGAGCTTCGGTGGTCGTAAGTGTCGAGATATACTCCGATATAAGAAACGGTTTCCTCTTGGCACCAAGTCTCCAAAATAGGATGACCTCTAACAGAAATCCACACGTGATCGGATCTTTATAACGCCGGAATAATCTCTGCTAGAAGATTTGATTGAGAGATTCACAATCACTCAATATGGTTGTTTCTCGGAAGATTATGTGAACGGCTTGGTCTAAGTTACCAATCAATGACTCCGATCACTTTATCGTGAATATTTCTAATCAGTTTCCTATAATTAAGTATTACATCTCAACTACTTTATTTTACAAATAATTTTTTTTATAAACAATTTATAATGAATTAGAAATTAAGTGGAAAATATCAAACTAAATAATTATCATGATTAAATTGAAAAACAATTTCTCCAATTAAATCATAGAAGTTATCATTTTTATTGAATTGAACATTTCAATTTAATAAAGTAAGACAACATAAATTCCGGTATCTCTTTCGATCATTCGATCACTTTTGTGTGTGACTCATTAGGTTTCCAACAACAGTGGTCGTAATTAGAATATCAGATAAATTAAACTCTTTAATTATCTCTAACAACTCTTATTAGATTCATATTTAATTAACGATCAAGGTTGGCGTCTAGCAACACGCCTTGATCCCCAAGTGTTGGAAAATCTAGTGCATACATTAAACCTTTCAATGATTGGTTACCGTGTATCAAACTTCTCTCGACAATTTTGATCCATTCAATTAGAAATACAGATATCGTCTATTTAATAGCATAAATTTATATTTACTAATCAATTAGTTTATTCATAGACAATTTGAACACTTCAAATTTCTAACCACCTTGGCCAATGATTTGAAACTATTGATTCTTGCAAATCTCATATCAATTTCTCTCCCATTGAGAACGTCGAGTTCTTTATTGATTAATCAATTAACTTCGAATATATGATATTATATCTCAAATTATTTGTATATGAATATTCCATTTGGAATATTCAACCAAATAAATGAAAATACAAGACAAAATATTCAAGTTATCTTTGTTAATCTCAAGTCAAAGGATATTTACACAACCATCAAATAAATGAGATTTGATCGTTGACGTAAATAGCATATCCGAACGATTTCTCGTAGTCGAGTCATCCGATGAACATGATCTTTTTTTATAACAAGTATCCATATGTTAGTCCTAGAAAACTCTTTTCACTGGAAATGAGAACAACTACTTGATCAAATCAAATGACACAATATGTGCTAGTCCTTACCGTATTATTGATATATCTTTTCTCAATAATTCATGGATTAGAGAAATTTTGCATAAAAGTATCAAGTATGTAATAAGAATCCATATCATAATCTCATTATGATTTCTATTACACAACTTTTAAGCAAGGGACTTAATTATCAATTTAATATAAATAATCTTTATAAGAAATATAATTGATAAAAAGAAACAATTCATTTAATTACTAATTCAAATGTATCATATGATTGGCCTAGGACACTCAAATCCAACAGATACACTATCCGATTGGTAGTAAATACAACCATACGATAAAAATTGTTGAAAACCGAATTTGTATATTGTTTGTCACCTTTCTGTACATCGTGTGGGTTCCAATATGAATCCAAAATAAAATCTAATATTCGAATCCAAAAAATATGTTTGGGTGAATCCATTTTATGTTAATCAACCAAAATATTGAAAACCCTAAAAATAGGAACTTACAAAGATAAACCCTCAATATAATAGTTTAATTGAATCGTTTTAATTAAATGAGCTTTGGCCCAATTATTCCTCCGTTATATCCTTACATCTTTATAATAAATCAGAAATCAATATCAAAATAAAATCTAATATTCCAATCCAAAATATATTTGGGTTAATCATTTTTATGTTAATCAACCCAAATATTGAAAACCTTAAAATTAGGAACTTACAGAAAGTAAAAATCTCATTATAATAGGTTAATAGAATCGTTTTAATCAAATGGATTTTGGCCCAATTATTCCTACGTTATACTTTAAATCTTTGTAATAAATCAGAAATAAATATCAAAATAAAATTTAATATTTGAATCCAAAAATACATTTGGGTTAATCATTTTATGTTAATCAACAAAAATATTGAAAAACGTAACTTACATAGATAAAGTCTCATTGTAAGAGGTTAATTAAATTAGCTTTTGCTAGATGTGGGATTTTTAAGATTATCCCGTAGAACATAACCGGCCCGAACCTAAAAAGATTGGATCAGGATCACCCTTCGTGATTAGGGTTGATCTTTTGGAATCTAACTTTACGATTAGGATTACGGTTGATCTCAATATTCATAAGACCTAAACTCGTAGGTCTTATGATAGTTTGGTCTCGGTCATCATTTTATGGACTTATGATCAAGACCAAGCCTAAATCTCATAAATATAAATTTATTAATTTTAAAAATTATTTATCCATCCAAATATTTATTATTTTCAATTCAAATCTAATTGTACTTAAATTATTTATAATTGTCATTATACTTCATATTTCAAATTTTCGGATTTTTTCTAAGAATAATTGAAATGGATATTTTTCAATTATTAACTTTTATACTAAAGATTTGACTAAACTAATAATAAAAACAAAAATAATCATCTAATATATTTTTATATTATCATTTTATTATTATTTATAATTTATATAAATTAAATATTTAGTAAAATATTATTGTTTATTAATATTTGATATAAAAAAATATAAATCTAAATATCGGATCAATAGCTAATCAATACCTAACCGAATACTTACTTGTCTTTGATCCGGAGTTGATCTCTCTTATAAATACATAAAGACGGTATCAAAAGGTCTTATAAATAAAATTATGACTTTGATTCGATCTTTTATAAATCACAGAGATCTAATAATACCAGTCTCAACAATAATACCCACCTCTAGCTTTTGCCCAATTATTATTCCATTATATCTAATATAAAAATAATATCTAATATTTTTAAAGTAAATCATAAATCAATATAAAAATAATATCTAATATTCGAATACAAAATATATATTTGGGTAATCCCTGTTAAGTGTTAATTAACCAAAATATTAATAATTTAAAAATATGAAGTTAAAGACCTAAAAGCCACATTATACTTTATAGACGGTCTCCTTATAAAAGTTCTTAACCCCACCGGAGATTTTCAGAGAATTTTTCGGTTGGCGGCTGACGGGTTCTGTTTCTTTCCATACAATTCTGTTAGGTTGATTTGGGAAAAAATATCCCCATTATATACATAGCGCTATGTATACTCTAATCTGTTTGATAAAGTTGTAATTTTTCGCCCTCTCTCCCGGGTTTTTTGCAGCGGCGAGTCGACACACAGGAGAAGACTTTCTCTGCAGTTTTCCGCCTTTGTTACGAATTCAAACCCAATCAATTAATCCCTGATCTTCAATGTCTCCCCCGCCGGACCCTGCAGTCGTTTCGAAGGATTCAAATAATGAGAGCCCGAGAGCCGAGTCTCAGTCCGAATTCGTTGAGGTTGTCAATGCAGGTCCTCCTCCGAGGACTGTGTGGAACAGACCGTCGAATGGTGTACTTGAGGCGGGTTCTGTGATGGGTGGGTCCGTATCTTGGCCCGCCCTCTCTGAGTCGACTAGACCTGTTTCGAGATCATCACATTATGTATCAAGGTCAATTGGTCATGGATCAACCACTGCTTCTCAGGTTAAGACTACCTTCGATTACGATTTTATATGTGTAGTTTCTTTTTGTGCCTATCACGAAGCAAGGGTTTATTCATGACATTTCTTTTATTTCAATTTATGCGTATTTCATACAACGAACACCGCACTTCACTAATGAACTTTACTCATTTCTTTATTTGTTTGGCTTTGTCATAATGTTGTAGAAACTATCCCTTTTTCTGAATTTGTTTCCGTCTATTTCTTTATTATTCTGTAGTTTTCTAACCTTTGCAGCGTTCATAGGGATGTGTTTGCTATTTTTTGTGACATTTTGCTAAGAAATTTTATGTTTATCTCCCCCATGAATGTGTACGTGTGCTAAACTTTTTTCGTGTTCATTGTCAGGCTCCTGCATCCTCTCATTCGTCTCAGGGACAACCAAGCACACAAAGCCAGCCCAATTATTCCCCCAATCATAATAGACAGAGGCCTAGGAATCGAAATGGTGCTGCAGGCGGCAGCATTGGAAGCAATTATTTGGGACATGGACCTTATCATAATAACCTTAATCAACCCTTACCTCCCGTGCCACCTCCATTTCCCACTATTCTAAGACCTTATCAATATGCTCAACCTGCACTTGATACTTCTGTGACTAGAACAAGACCAGTTCGAGGAGTCGGAGGCTTTCAATCTCATAATGGTAATAACCATTCTTCCAACCGTAGTGCTTCAAGAGGTGCTAATTTTGGTCCTCGGCCTCATGGTGAAGGGCAGTTCCATAACAATGAGGCTTACATGGATGGTAGAGATCTTCGTGTTTTCCCACCTTACATGGTTCCTCCTATGGGATTTTTGCCACCTCCAATCCCTGCTACACCAGGTCATTTTGTTCCATCACCACCCCCTATGGCAATATACCAACAAACGGGGTTCGGTAAGCCTGTTTGAATAATAGCTTATTCTAACAAGATTAGTATTTAACTCTCTAGTTAATGCTTATTTTATTTTCAGATATATATCCTCCTGAGCCCTTTGGAGGGATTCCAATGATGCCACCACCTCCATATCCTATTCCTTTTCCTCCATATATTGAGAATCCTTTGAGTAGGATGATTGCTTATCAAATAGACTACTATTTCAGGTAAATCTGGATTCATTTTTTGTTCTTGACGTTTCTCAATACATTTGGTTTTGTTTGTTAATCTCTTGTATTATTCAGTGATGATAATTTGATTAGAGATTACTACTTGAGGTCAAAGATGGATGATAATGGTTGGGTTCCAGTTTCTGTAATTGCAAAATTTCATCGAGTAAGTAGCATTTGTTAGAGTCACTTTGCGATGTTTTTGTATTGAATTTGGAATTTTCAGATTGAAAACATGACGAAGGATATAGCAACGATCTTAGAGTCGTTGAGATACTCTAATTTTGTAGAAGTTGAGGTGAGGGTCTGGTTTTTATTATAAATTATTCGATAAGTGTATACTATACATATCATGTGTATTACTAATTGCAGGGAGAGAAGATGAGGCGACGTAATGAATGGAGCAGATGGATAATATCACCTCCTGCTCAAAATACCAATAATAATGCGTCTAGTTCTGAAGATGCCCTTGCAGTGTTACTCCACGAGACATCACTGAATCCAAGTGAAGACAGTTCTGCTGCTGCCTGTCTTGCTGAGGGCTCCGGTTCTGGCAATGCCGCTGATGCTTGACTCAATCGTGGATGGAGAGGGGGAAGATATATGTATATGATGACTCAAGGATGCAGTTTTGTGGGATCAGTGGTGGAATTTTGTTATTTTATTATATTATATTATGAGAAAATAGCATGTTTAGCTCCCATCATTTCGGATTTTTGATAAATGTAGTTCTCATTGCTTATTTTGGCAAAATTAATCTCCATAGTTTTCAAAATTGTGCAAATTTGATCTCCAAATACAATACTAGTCTCCAAAGTTTCGCGACCCCAAACAATACACATAGTTTGGTCCCTTTACTTTATAACAATGTTAACACATTTGGTGTCTAGAGTTTCGTGATAAATTAGGTTTAGGGACTATAATTGCACCATTTTTAAACTTTGGAGACTACCATCACTCTTAAATCCAAAATGGCGACCAAAATTGCCTTCCAATCTTAATATGAGGACTTCAATTGATGAAATTCAAAACTATGAGAATCAATCGTGTCAAACACAATAAACTGTGAGCATTAGTTTTACCAAACTTCATAAGCAAGTGATTGAATGAAAATAAAGTCCTACAAATAACATACAAAATAAAAAGAAGAATATTGTTGTTGTGGTCAAGAGATCGGGGTATCAACAGTCGTTCGATTCGTAATTAAACGGACTCGGTTTTGATTTGTTTGAATTGGGAAGACGATATAAAAAGAAGCAAACAAACTATACAACGATTTAACGTGGAAAACCCCTTTGGAAAAGGGAAAAAACCACCTGACTAAGAACTGGAAATTCTTTTAGCTTATATATTAATCGAACAGTTCATATTACAAACAGAGGAGGCTAATGAAATGACTAAGACAATAAAAAAACGCGAGAAGAGAAATCGGCAGGGCAATAGCCTATTTCGCACATCCAAAAGGTCCTCCTGAGCTTTTCATTAAACCCCGTATTTATAGATGGGAAGACCTATGTGAATTACGCTCTGTAACCGCCTCTGACAATATCGTTTTCCCCTGCTGTAAAACGTGGCTATGCCCGAAGTGCGGACAACGTGAGTAGGCCCGAAGCGTGGAACGCATGCATGTGCCCGGAGCACAGGGCACATGAGTTGTAACCGTTTGGACCTATCCAATGGGTCGGTCCCCGGGTTTCTTAGTTACGCCTAATTCCATCTTTGGTTCTAAAACACAAGTGAGCCTTCGGGCTGGTTATTTCAAGCGGGCCAAATTAAGGATCTTGGGCCGCATAGGTTCGTTTCTTATCATTTGGGCTGGTCCAATATCATTAGGCCTTATCGGACATGGGGTACCCGGTCCCAGAGCTCTCATCAGTTGTAAAGTAAAAAAGTACAACTTAATATTTTATCTACATCATATGTTATGTTTATATAATAATCATGTTATTCATATCAACCCAAAATCTAAATCACTAAACCTAACCCATCAAAAAGAATCTGGTTTATGTATCTTGATGTGGGCTTCGAGGCCCGATACCCCGTACTGAAGGAAGCCCAATGTGATTTGTGCTGACCCATCTGACAATAAACGAACCTACATGACCCAAGATCTATAATTTGGTGACGATCCAACCTATTTAAAGATAACAGAACACTAAAGCCCACGTAATTAGCAGGACTGAATGATCACTAACTGGATTGCTCCATTAAGGGATGGGGACCGACCTCTAGATCGGTCCAAAACGGTTATCAGCGGATATTAGGTAGGTTAACAGTTACGTCTGGGCAGCGGACACCCACCACGTTTTATATCGTGGTGATAACGAAATTGACAAAGGCAATTACCTAGTATTTTCTACGCACGATTACTCTTTATAAATAGGAGATGGAATGACTATCTAAAGAAGACCCTTTTTCACGTGCAGTCTTACATTATCTATATTTGCTATTCTTTATTATCCTTAGTCATTTTCTTAGCTTTGATTTTGCTTGTAACTTCGCTATTTTCTTAATAGAATTAGCTAACAGTATTCTTACTCTTAGCGCAGTGGTTTTTTCCCTTTCTCATGGGTTTTCCACGGTAAATAGTTTTGTTCTTAGCTTTCGTCTACATTTTGTTATCGTCCCCCAACTATCATAAATTATAAAATAAGCTCCGATAATCTCAGACATGTTGACTGTTGATACACAAGTCTTTTAAACCACATTAGTTTGACGCCGTCTGTGGGGAAGATTTCTGGATATTTCAAAATTGCTTGAAATTCGGAAATTCGTGCCGGTAAACAACTTGACGCCGATTTTTTAATATTAAAATATTTATTTTAACAATTATATTTATTACTTTTCAAGGACCGGATCCGATAAACCGTACTATGACAAAAAAATGTGATATCAAGTGGTATCACCCGATATTTAATGTAACGACCAATATATCAACGACATACTACAAATATAAACACAATACTTAATGCATAAATTTGCTCCCAAGTCCAAAATTTCTAAGTGATTTGAGTCATTTCACCAAAAAATATTTTTTTAGTATAAAGTTCAAAAATTTCCGTAATTAAAACATTGGATTTTATATAGTGAAATTTAACTTAATCATATTTACTAAATTATTTGAGCTTAAGAGTATTTTAGTAATTTTGAACTAAAGTTGATAATATATCAAATTTAAATGATTTAATTTGAATTTAAGGAAAAAATTGATTTTAGAGCAAATTTGAAGGATTAAAAATGAATTTTTCCCTATAATATGTGTGACTACGTTTAGAGTTACATTGGACTTTCTAACTTACTCCGACTATTGAAAATTTACATAAAACGATTTGGTTTTTGTTACCATTAATCCGATTTGTTTTTCGTTTGAGAAATAATGTATGTGCTCTCACGATTTTATTATACAATTGATATACTCATAGATTATTCACGACCAATGACACTCGTTTTTGTGGAGGCGATAGAATCAAAGAGTAAGTATTTTTGTGGAACTAGTGGAATCAACCAACGACACTCAGTGTAATGCCCCAACTTAAATATATATATGTATATAATCTAAGTTGAGACATAATGTCGTACTATATAAAATAAAGTACAATCCCATAGATGCTCTTATTATCTATCCTAATGCATTTATAACATTATAAATAAACCATAAAAAATCTTACAACTTAAAAACACTTATATTTACATAACACAAAACATCCATACATTTGCATATACTTCTATACATGGAAATTACAAACTTCAAACTATTACATAGACTTCAAAACATAGCAGCGGAAGACAACAAGTTTACTATTTACAAAACAACAACATAGCAGCGGAAGACAACGACATAATAAACAACGAAACAAAACTACCCGCAACCCTCTACTTCTTCATGTCTTGTGGCAAACTGATCGACCTATTTAAATTCATTGTCGTCTTTACCTAGGTAGGGATGATGAGTGGTCATGAGACTGTACCAAGATAAAATACAGAAACAACAAACATATAGTAACAAAACAATCAAAACATCAATATAAGAAATGTAAATACGTATAGACTGCACTTTTCTTTATCTTTCATTGCCGTCATGACGAGTCCGCTAACCCGCCTTAACCCTTGGCTTAGGCATCACCAAAGATCAAGAAAACATAAGAAGCAATATTCAAGTATTGATCAGAAAGAGCCACCCCACTTCATAAAACATGAATATGTCAAACATACATATTCGAGATCCTCTTAATCATAACATTGGCCATGACCACTTTCGTGTTGCCGCAAGTTAGCTCGGTTTGTGGCTAATTCCATGGTCCAATCATGTTGCCTGGAGTGTGCGTCCACCCCTCCTTTAATTTTCACAAAACAAGACATTTACACATATAAACTAATTGTTGATTTTTAGGTGCAGTCCAGCGACACAAAACACCAGACATAATTTGAGAGCTCAAATGAACTTCAAATTTAATGTAAAAACACTCATTTGAAAGCTAATTCAACAAGCCAAAACATCGTAAGAGGACGTAACTTCATCAGAGCACTTAAATGTTTCGTAAAAATCCATTTACATATGATTTGTAAAACTGTAAATTAGAAGAACAGTTCTGCGAGGGTTTGGAAAACATTTCATAACTTCTTAACATTTGTTCCTATATCTGTAAACTTAACATATATAGAAACTAGACTCAATAAAGAACAAAATCATGCAAGTTTCATCACATAATTCGCAACCAACAGTAACAGTCAATTCATGAACATATCAGAAACTGTATTTTAACTTGTAAATCTGAATCATACCACTAACATTTACATTTCATAACTTCTTAACATTTGTTCCTATATCTGTATTCTAAGCTCACAAGCACCCTAGGAATGATTTTCCTTCTCTGGTTTCGTTCATTCTTTACCTCTTTTATTTCTCAAGGCTAAGTTACACAAATGATATCCTTTTAACTATGTCATATTTACCCTTTTAAATTTATAGTGTTTATCCTAGACTCAAAAGAGTAAAATATGAATCATGTCTTTTGCTTATTGTTAATAACCTATACTTTTAGTCACAACAACAAATTATTGATGTCACCACTACCTTAGTTTCTAAGAATCATAAAAATCATTACTACACTAACATATCTTCCAAAGATCATAATATTAAAACTTGTTGAATTATGTACGTATCTATCTTATTTACCTTATTAAAGTATTGTGTTGTCTCTTGGCCTTACACTCATTTTTAATAAAAAAATATTTTTTAAATTGGAAAAAAATTTGTAAATGTAAATATGTAATATGTAAAACAATTTTAACACATATATATATATATTTATTTTTATTTAATATTATTTTATTTAAAAATTCTAATTAGAAGATACAACATAAGATGTTTGAGTGCGCCGACGTATTTAAATCGATGCATTAGAATGTAGATATGTTTTCGACGCGTCTAACATACAAATATAATATATATATTTATTTGTTTTTTATTATAAATAATAAAACATTAGAATATAAATAATGAAAATCCTAAGTACAATGTTGAAATTTTAAAATGAAAAAAATATTAATATAATAAATAAAAATATAGCAATCTCATAAATTAAAGATTGTAAATTATATTTTGTATTAAAATTTAATAATGTGGAACTCTTATTTAGGACAATTACAATAGAAGAATTGATAAATAACTTAATATTTAATATATTAAGAAATAACTATAATTAAAATGTTTTTAAATAATAATTATGTTCGTTGAAAACATGTTGGTGCGTCACACCGCATCGGACGTGGAACATCATATAGGATACAACTATTACACTTATCGAATATAATGTAAATTACATTGAGTCCAAATAACCAATGAGGAACATTATTTAGAATACAACTATTATACTTATCCAATGTAGTGTAAATCAAATTGAGTCTAAATAACCAATGGATGGCACATACATAAATATTGGGAAATATAGGATGAAAACATAAATTAAAACCGCTTTAAGTTCGTCTCGCCGTCTATATATACACGTCTCACCCTTTCATTTATCTAATTTTTCTTTTTGGGATATAGATTTTTTGCCTGCGTCCCTGAAACCCTAGCCCCCAAGGCGACGACATATTTGAGATTTCATATCCTTGTTATCGTAAATCGTATATCCTGCGGTGTTCAATCTTGGGCGAAGCCCTAATTAGACTAGACGTAGATATTTTACTCGATCTATTTATTTCTTATTCCGATTGGATCTGAAGATATGTCTCGTTGCTTTCCGTACCCGCCTCCTGGTTATACGCTGAGCCGAGACAGCGAGGCCGCCTTGATCAAATCGATTAAGGTTTGTATAACCAAGAACCATGATTGGTATATGTACGACCACGAGTCCTCGTGATTTGCCTTTACGGTTTTAGTGGGTGTGTTTTGATTTTAGATTCGGTGGTTGATTGAAACGAAATCGTTGCCTTTGTTCATTGTGTACCTGTTTAGTTCTGATTTGTTCCCTTGGACGTTTTGTGTGTTTAGGATATCTTTGTTTTTTTCCACCGTCGAAAATATATCCAATATTATATTTAACTTCAATGTAAAAACAAGTTTTTTAGGAAGAAGGCTATTACCCACTGGTATTACTTGAAAACATAGGAATGCTTTGATCTAACCTTGTTTATTCCCCCTTGAGTTTTGCTGCTTTTAGTAGTTGCGGGTTTGCTTGCTTTACTTGATGCTTTATGGTGATTAATTTGAAAAATAAATACGATCTGAATCTGACTTTTATTTATGCGTACTTCTTAGTGATGCCCAACATTGGAATTTTTCCTCCTGACATCTTGTATATTTTTTGGAGTTGTGAATTGTGATTCAGTGATGATTGCATTAACTATTATAACAACTAGGACTTGGATAATTTGTTAGAACTGATAGGCATGTCAATCTGAAATGCGCATGACCATTGTGTGGAAAGTTTATAATTTCCCACGGGTTTGGTTCTAAATATGGTGTTGTTTTGGTGCGCTAAAGCTCCAAAACGAAAGGGTGAAAGATCAAAAGATAAAGAGTGAGAGAAGAGACAAAAGAGAGAAGAGGAAAGACAAGACCCTAAGGCTACACAACCATGGGGAACATCTAAATGGTAAATTGTGCCGTGACACGAATAGGAAGTTTATTGGAGCTGAAACTGAATCTCTAGAAAGGAGTGGGTTGAGCGAGGAGCATGGGCTGCCTGTAACATTGCTTCTTCCAAGTTCTTCTTCAGACAGCACAGAGAATAGTAATAACAGGAAGAGACCCTTGTCTACTATTGCTTGCCCACCACGGCCTGGTAAGTGTGCTACAATGCATTGAAATAAAATTTACATTCTTAAGTTTGTTATATTTGAGTTAAGCTGGGAGAAATGATTAGGACCATGTTCTAATGTTCCCATATTATTTATTACTTAATTCACCTTTTGCTGTCTTAACAGGTAAGATTATAAGGATACTGCTGTCAAAGAAGCAGAGTGTAACTGATTCATTTGGAAATGAACAGCTTCCTTGCACAACATCGGGTCAGTTCACTGAGCCACCATGCTCTCTTAAAAATCATCAGGCTTATGAACTAAGATCCCAAATAGAAGCATCTACTAGTGCAACGGTACATTTGGAAATCCCGGATGAAGATGCAACTAAAACCGGAGCTCCTCCTCTACCCACAAGCAAAAGACACAAGGCCCATTTAAAATATACAAATCTCATTGAAAACTGGGTGCCATCTACATTGCAAGAGCCTAACTTCCATTCGGATGATGGTTTGGATTGGCTGTTCAAGTCAAAGGACAAAGAATCCTGCCAATCCCGGAAAAGACATGTATCGATCAGTGATCTTAAGCACTGCTCCAGCAACAGCTCAGTTGGATGGCCTCGTGCGCATTTGTTGCCTGATATTGGCGTGTACGCGTTGCCCTACACGGTTCCTTTCTGAGATTCAAGAATTTAGAATCAACCTGGAGCTTGGCTCTGCTTCCAGAAGACATCCCGGAAACGAAATGCTTATTGAGAATGTTGGGCAAGAAACATTTTTATACTCGCTGTTTGTGCACAGCCGAGAAGTAGAAGCTGATTTTGTCGTATTCAGCTTGAACTGAAACAACACGGATTTAATCATTTGCACTATTCGATCGAATATTTTACAGTGAACAATTACAAGCGTAATAAGTTCCTTGAATTTGTAAACAGTACATTTCAATTTGTTATCATGCTTAAAATTTTCCCAATGATAAAATTAGGATTCTTATGCGAACTACAGAATTTGTATTCAAAATGAATTTGATTTGTATATGATTGTGTTTGTTTGTAATTTGAGATAAATATTTCCATTAACAAATATATTATTTTATCGATATTTACTATAAATATATTATTTTTCATATTTTTTATTAAATTATATGTATTCCAATTTTTTCCTTATTTTCTTTTAATTTTTAAATTTTTAAATTTTTAATCTAGAAAATCAATTTTAATATATTGAATCTTAATATTAAATTTTAAAAAAATGCAGAGATCTTTGGAACACATTTGGACAAGTTATTAGAACGAACATGAACATTATTATTCAATATGAATGAATATGAATAATATTCAAATAAAAATATGAAATAAGATAAATAGAAGAGTTTAATTCGTTCGGATCGAATATGAACATGAGATTTTAATATTTGGGCGAAAGACAAATTTAATCCCCAAAGTTTCGAGATTTGATAAAGTTGGTCCCCAAACTTTGTACATTTTGGTAGTACTAGTCTCCGAAGTTTTAAAATGGCAAAACCAGTTCCTAAACTATTTATTTTTTGGCAAAACAAATCACCAAAGTTTTGTGTGGGTGTCATAATTGATCCTCAAAGTAACCTTACACAAATTTGGTCCTTAAAGTTTCGGGATTTTGGCAAATTTAGTACCTCACGGCGTTAATAGTCCTCAAAGTTTGCAAAACGTGGCATACTTAGTCCCCAAACTTTTGAATGACTAATTTGATTCCCGAAGTTTACATAATTCTGCAGATTTGGTCCCCAACAAAATAAAATGGTATTTTTGAAGACTAGTATATATACATATGATTTTCACGATACCAAAATTGATAAAAGTATACATGGATACATATGAAAATTGATTTTTGAACACGAACGATACGAAAATGATGTTCCAGAAATTGACTTTTTCAGTAAGTCACTTAGTTATATCTGATTTGTAATTTTCGACCGAACATAATACACCGATACCAATTTGTATTTTGAATACCAACACTTAAAGTTTATTAATGTTCGATGAGATATATTTGTCGAAGTTTCGATATAATTGTTTCTCAAAATTTATTTTGACGATTTCCGACAATTTATATTTTGATGAAGACGTTTAAAAGGATGATGGGTCGTATAAAACCTGATCTTCCTGGTAATTCTAGGAATGCCAACAAAAATTTGAGGTTGGAGAATGGTGGTTTCTAATCTAGACATTCTAGTTTAGATGCTGCAAATAGAAGGAAAGTTTCCACTAATGCCTTCACACTTGAAAGATAAGGAGGTAACTCGAATCCATTAGATGGATAGGAATAAATAGCTTCCATCTTCCATATGGCTAAAACAAAGCACAACAAATTATGGGGTTTGTTCACCTTCTGGTCCATAATTTCTCAGTGAGGTTTTTGATAACACATTGCAATTATTCTCCTATCTCAGCTTACATTAGACTTATGCATATGTTCCCGTCAACACAATCAATGACATTCCCTGTCTAGATGAAACTTTTTGAAAACCTTTTCTATAGCAAATAATCTCTCTTATCCCCACTCTATTCAACATTGTGCTGTTTGGCCTGGAAAGTAGTAAATTTTATTTACAAAACTGCACAATTCTTACACTAGACAGTTATGTGTTGCTTTAAGACAACGAGAAGACTGTGACTGCTTATTTCCTTGTCAGGTATTCGGTCCCCAACTGTGAAAATTAGTTTGTTTATGGTATTCAACTTTCATTTGGAACTTTAGTTTGTTTATTGATTCTAAGATTTAGGTAAGACTCATATCACGTGCAATGAAGCATTATTGATCTTTTGTTGATAAATCTTATGCCATTATTGTTATTAGTGCCATTGAAAGTGGTGAAACATACCAAAATAACCTTTTTTTATTTTTCGTAGGGTTGGCAATGTGTTAGGTACATGGTGGTTCCATTTGGGATCTAACTTAAATTGATGTAACTAAATACATAAAAACACTATATATTTATGATAAAAAATATAATTAGGTTTCAAATTGTTAATACTCGAATATTACCTAAATGGAATTAAATTCTACCCAAATTCATATAATGAAGTTTGTTTTTATGTGTTTGGTTATTTTTGCATAGTCAAAATTACGATAACCTTATGGTTGATGGAGTCAACTAAAATTATATATCTTGGAATCAACTTATGGATTCAATTGAAATTGTAATTCATAGGATATGAGTTCAACGGAAAATACAAGAGTGTATTTATTAAGGGTAATGTTTCGAAAAAAATACATAGTTACAAGTTATAAACCAAAATACACATAACATAATTGTGTTGAATTAGTGCACCAAACAGTAGATAAATATGGGATCTCAGAATCAATAAAAATTGATTCTTGAGTGTTGTGGTACTTTTAATGGGGAAGCAAGAGTTATCATGTTCTTGATTAAATAGATGTCCAACTGGATTTTAGATTTAATTTTTAGAAGGGGAGAAGATATTAGCTTATCTTACGTTAATCCTAATACACTAGATTTATGTGAAAACCCCGAAGAAGAAGAAAGAAATTACGGTTGCAAGACATAAATCTATTGGCTATCCCTCCACTAATAAAAGATAATGTGGTTACAAGGATTGACACAAATAACAATGAGGTCTCTTAATGCCTAAAAACCAAAGTCCTACGGGTATTTATAAATAGCTAAACGTCGTTTACTTGGTCTGTTTATCCTCATCCGGTTGGGTGACTTCATATTGGTTGATCTACGAACAATCCCTAGATGATCTCTGCACTTTGACATGGACGCCGTAAAAATTATATTGTCCCCTTGCACGACTTGTGCTCATGCTATCTGCGAAGCAATTTTTTCTTGATTCCTTTGTGTTGTTGAATGCAATCTTTTCATATCAAACGTTATACCGTCGGTATACCGTTTAGTACGTCATATATTTGGTTATATTAGTATTTTTTTGTACAACTCGGTACCGGGTATTAGGGTTGGTTTCTAGGTTTTTTCGGATCCGATCCAAAAAACTAATTAAATATTGTAACTACATGTATAGATCGTACTTCTCTTGATCGATATAAAATTTTGGACCGATATAAAAACATTGATTGAATGCTCTCATATTTATGCTTAATCTGATATTTACATGAGTTCCTTATAGATCGATTGATTAATAGGTATCTGATCTTGGGCCACGGTTGATGGAGTATTGGTAACGAGTCCTCGTCGAGAAAAGTGGTCCATTGTAACATTTACTCTCTTTCATTTTCCATGTGGATCTTTCATCCCCTTTTTCTTTAATTTAATTCTCTCAATATTAAATTTGTAGTTGAGACTTGAAAGTGAAGACGATCCCCACTTTGTTAAGTTTCTTTTATTTATACACGAGAACCGAATCATATTATGATGTAAGCTGTATTATATTATGAGACAAGATCGAAAATGATGTCATGTGTTCTTGTTTTTCCTTGATTTAATGTCATATGACTTATTACATCAATTTCAAATTATACAGAAGAAGTTGATGATGATATTTGTGGGCCGTTACAGTGCGTGTTACCGACAAGCGTAGTGTTTTCTGTGCAACGCGCGCAACGCGGGGTTAAATGCTTGGAAAAGGCCGTTATCTATGGATCCCAAATGGGGTTTCGAGGAGAAATAACAGAGCAGGCTAGCATTTATATTTCTTTTATTGCTCCTCCTCTCCTTCTAAACAGGAAGATGCTATACTTTTTTTTACCGTTTTCAAACTCTTGTCTCTCCGGCATTTGTCCCTATGGTTTACGGCATTTCTTTAATATTCCTTCTGTTTGACGTTTTGATTTCTGGGTTCGTTCGTCATCTTTTCAATTTCCTGATTTTCTGAAATGCTAATCATGGATACTTGTGATCTGAGTTAATTCTCTTTCTTTTTGGTTAGAAATAGAAATTCTCGTACGTTTGTTTTGTTAACTTTATAGAGGATCAGAGATGGGTATCGTGAGTACGATTTTGGGGTTTTTTGGGTTCGGTATAGGGATAACTATTGGTCTCGTCATCGGTTATTTTCTGTTCATCTACTTTCAGACACCAGACGTTAAGGTGGGTTAAGACATCTCTTTGTGTAATGCATTTTTGTTTGCCTTTTTCCTTTGTTCATCACATTTGGTTGAATGTGTTTATGTTCAGGATCCAGAAATTCGTCCTATAGTTGAGAAAGATGCTAATAGTCTGCAACAACTACTCCCTGAAATACCCCTTTGGATAAAAAATCCTGACTATGACCGTGTAAAGTTTTACTTTTCTTATTACTTTCGCGTATTGAGAGGACTCAAAACTCACATCTATGTATGCCCCTTCAGGTTGATTGGCTCAACAGATTCATTGAACATATGTGGCCTTATTTAAACATGGTACATTGAGAGTTTTTTAGCTTTTCGGGTAGTTTTTTGGCCTTATGTATTGTGGTTTTGGAGTTGTTCAGGCAATTTGCACAATGGCTAAGAAAATAGCAGAGCCAATTGTTGCTGAGCAGATTCCAAAGTACAAAATTGATTCAGTAGATTTTGAAAGCTTGACACTTGGCAGCCTACCGCCTACTTTTGAAGGTTGTTAACTTCCTTGTTTGTTTGTTTCATTTTTCTGATTGCGGGATCTGCCTGCCTGCCTTGTAGGAATCAAAGTATATAACACAGAAGAAAAGGAATTGATCATGGAACTTGGGTTAAAATGGGCAGCAAATCCTAATGTCCTCGTTGCTCTAAAGGCATTTGGCCTCAAAGCTACAGCCCAAGTTGTTGATTTGCAAGTATTTGCCTCTCCACGTATAACTTTGAAGCCTCTTGTTCCTAGTTTCCCTTGTTTTGCAAATATACATGTTTCTTTAATGGAGAGGGTAAGCCAAGTGAATTTATTGATATGGCAAGTGTGAAGTTTTTGTTTCTAATGATGGGGTTTCTTCGTTTTACTAATTCTTTTAGCCCCATGTTGATTTCGGGTTAAAAGTTCTAGGTGCTGATGCAATGTCAATTCCTGGGGCTTACAGATTTGTGCAGGTAATTCTGATTCACTATCTCTGAGACTCAATTCTTTGTATGATTTGTCTTCTTTATATCCAGGAAATGATAAAAGATCAGGTTGCAAATATGTATTTATGGCCAAAAAGACTTGAAGTTCAGGTCTTGGATCCATCAAGGTAACTGTTTGTTGCTCAAATGGTGAAGAAAAGTATTAAGTTTCTGATCAGATTTTGCATGAGTCAGTGCGATGAAGAAACCAGTAGGACTTTTGAATGTAACTGTTGTTAGAGCAACAAAACTCAAGAAGAAGGATCTTTTAGGTGCTTCAGATCCTTACGTGAAGTTAAAGCTTAGTGATGACAATCTCCCATCAAAGAAAACAAGTGTGAAACATAAGAATCTGAACCCGGAATGGAACGAGGAGTTCAGCTTTGTCGTCAAGGATACCGAAACACAAATCCTTGAATTCTCTGTTTATGACTGGGAACAGGTTCATTTTCACTGATTCCTTCATTGATTCATTCACTGATGCTATGATTTGTTTCAATTTGATCAGGTTGGATCACACGATAAGATGGGATTGAATGTCGTTCCACTTAAAGACTTAACTCCTGAGGAACCAAAGATTCTTAATCTTGATCTTCTCAAGAACTTGAATCCAAATGATGCACAAAATGAGAAATCACGAGGGCAACTCGTACTCGAAGTCAACTACAAACCTTTCAAAGGTGATGAGGTGCCTAACAATGTGGAGGATTCAAATGCAGTCCAAAAAGCTCCTGATGGAACACCAGAAGGCGGTGGCTTGCTCGTGATTACGGTCCATGAGGCTCAAGATTTAGAAGGCAAACACCATACCAACCCATCCGTACGTTTACTCTTTCGCGGGGAGGAGCGGAAAACAAAGGTGGGATTACAACCATTCATTGCCTTTTCCATGAACCAGAGATCTTCATGGCTTACTGAACTTTGTAGGTAGTGAAAAAGAACAGAGATCCGAGATGGGAAGAAGAGTTTCAGTTCATGCTTGAAGATCCCCCAATAAATGACAGGGTCCATGTGGAAGTAGTCAGTACTTCAAAACGAATGGGACTACTACACCCCAAGGTAACATTTACCATTTGATCAGGCATGGGCTTATTGTTGCTGATGAATGGTTATTGTGGCAGGAGACACTGGGGTACGTGGATGTGTATTTGTCAGATGTTGTGAGCAATAAAAGAATCAATGAAAGGTACCATCTGATCGACTCGAAGAATGGACGCATTCAGATTGAGATGGAATGGAGAACTGCATCTTGAACAAATTACTCTTTCACAACTTGCTCATCATTTCATTTCTTCTTGTGCTTTCTGTTCCAAACCGATATTCAAAGCTATCTAGAATCAATTGTTAAAACAGCGAGGGCATCTCGCATCAGATTTCCATTTCGAGCCATTAATTCGATCCTGCAGAACTCACACTCCTATCCTTACACATAAGGGATCATATAAATAGGAACATTTAACTTCTGTGATGGAGTGCATAAAAAACCTTGGAAAACAGCTGCCGATTTCTCGTAGGAGCCCTTCCTCTATTCGAACTTTGAACAGCTTTAAAATCATTAAATGTATTTTAGAAGATATAATTGATGTATTTCTAGCAGGTTTATTAAACAATTTTCAAAAACATTAAATGTTTTAGAAGAGGCAAATTATTTGAAACGTTAGCAAAACACAGAAAAAGCATATTCTACAGAAACTTGCATTACAGAACCAAAATAAGTAGTCATGAACATAGAAGAAAAGTCACCGTCTCTAACGTATCAAAGAGTCGATTTCTTTCTTCAGACGTCGAACACCACCCAATGCAATCGTATATTCATGGGATAAAGAAGATTGTGCACGAAGGACGATAAAAAAATTTAAAATATAATTATAATTAAAACATTGATATTTAATGTTTAAAATAATATAAAGACGATATTTCAAAAGTTTGTAAATTGCATGAGAAGCTCCCAAAGTTTCAAAATCGTTTAAGAATAACCCTTGAATGAATAGTAGCGATTTTCGTCTTTTTTTCGTATAAGTGGTTTTGATAATTATTTTTAAAATTTTCAAAGTTTGAATACATAATCATTACATATTTTCAAGGTTAATGTGTAAAATACAAACTATAGAGACATTTAAAATATTAACGAATAGAATAATAAAATATAAACGTTTTGGAAGTTCGATGGTCAACTAAGCAATTCTTAAAGTTTGGCATGTTGTTTACAACATTTAAAAATTGAGGGGCCAACGACGCACATTATATCCAATTCGGAGCTTTGTATATAATTTACAAACTTTAGGGAATACCGTCTTTATATTATTATAAAGTTTAGGTGCTAGTTACAAAGATAACTCTTAAAACATCACACTAAAAAATTGATTATTATTTTATGTCTCAAATAAAAAATAATAATAAAAAAATAACTATTAAGATAATGTGTAATTAAAAAATAGCAAATATTTATATTAAATGTTTATTATATTATAAAATTAGAGAAATAGTAATAAAGATACCACTATTAGATGTATGAGTATACTGCTCGGTATACCGGTCGGTACGCAAAATGCCAGGTATGCGGGTCGATTCGAAAAAAAATAATTTTTTTTATACCGGTCCGGACCGATATGAAAATATTGGGTATGCCAATTATGAGTATTGTAATTCATTAAATAATTCTCAATAGGATTTGTAAAACTGTTAATGTTATCATCCATTGCCCGGGATGACGAATTATCGAATATTTAAGAGTGAGTTGTATTCAAATAAAATTTTATCTATGTTAAAAATATGAAAAATTGACCAGGTTTGAATGTTACGAATAAGTTATTCTATCAACTCGACAATAAATATGACATTTCTACCTTTAGTATTTGAAGATGATGTATTAAAATTTGAAAATAAGACATGCAATAACAAACATGTCAACACATTAACTCGTATCATTAGGATGTAGTAAGAAACAAAGTGTGTTGTAATCTTTTACAAGAAGATATTTAGTTGCACTTCTATCACCATCAAAATATTACATATAAATTTTAGGAGATTATTCTAATGGGTCAGTGCCTATGATTTCATATAAATGACTGACTAAGGTTGTAAAAGAGAACATTCAACTTAAGCGAATACATCTTATTGATCCTAATATACATAGTATGATCAGATCCATCAACTATGATATTGCCACTACCGTAAACTTTCACATCTATAATATTATTGGGCATTGTGATTTTTCAAAGTAAAATGATTGAATCCCAGTTGAGAAGAATGTTACAACAACTTGATTAATTTGTAGTTTTAAATACTGAAATTCTACAAGCTAATTGCCAAAATGAAAGAGAAAGTTATTTAATACATTAAAGTTGTTACTTAATTTCATATAACATAAAAAAATTTCACTATTTTTCATGTTTGATATTTATACATATTTATTTTTCCAGTAATAAATGTAATCAAGTTAAATGCATTGTAAAACTATTTTTCAATAATTTGTGGTAAATAATTATATTTATGGATTCATTTTATTATATATATAAATTATAGTTTAGGTTGTTTAATTGTAAACTCATTTGTTTGTATTCTATATTATTATATTTATACAATTTTTTGAAATTTGATTTTTATTAATGGAATTGCAAAATTTACTAGTTTATTAAATAATTTAACTTGTGGGAGTCAATTGGATGTTAATTTTTAAAATTAATTTTTAATAAAAATATACTTTGTGTTTATTTGATTTATTTTTATCAAAAATTATAATAATATTTTAATATTTGATTTATTAAATTTTTTTTAAAAAAATATAGTTTTTTCTCTCTGTTATGGTCCCTTCTTAGGGGGTACCAACAGTCATTCGGTTCGTTAGTAAACGAACTCGGTTTTGATTTGTTTTTTATGGGAAAACGATTAAGAAACTGGAAATAATAATGAGACACAACGATTTATAGTGGAAACCCCATGAATTGGGGTGAAAACCACTTGACTAAGAGCGAATTAAGCTCTTAGCCTATTCATTAATCAAGCAATCCATACAAAATACAACAAATGTTTAAAGAAAATGACAAGGAATAAGAAAACATTAATGATCTAGTCTAAAAATATTTTGGGTATTTATTTTTAGATCAGTCAATTTTTTTTAATTATTCGGAATTTAGTTTTTGTGGGAACACGAGCGATATACGAGGTTGGACACACAATGTGTGAGCTTACGTCATCGGGAGAGCAAAGCTCTACCTTGGTTTCCACTATAATAATCAAAGGATACAAATACAATGATGTGACAATAATACTCCAGATGAAAACGGCTCGAAAAACGATCGAAAACACTCCGTCACGATGAAGCTGCCGAAAACTCGCGAATGAGGGGGCTGGCCGCGAGTTTTCTTACGAAAACTCGTGATTAGTGTTTTTCGGCAAGAACTCGCGAACAGTACAAGAACTCGTGAATAGTAACTTTCGAATAAGAACTCGTGAATATTAATTTCGGACAAGAACTAGTGAATAGTGATTCCGAGCAAGAACTCGCGAATAGTAACTCTCAAACAAGAACTCGCAAATAGTGATTCCGAGCAAGAACTCGCGAATAGTAACTCCCGAACAAGAACTCGCGAATAGTGATTCCGTGGAGCTGGCCGCGAGTTTTGGTGCGAAAACTCGCGGGTGGGGGCTGAAAAATGAAGTCTCGCGAGTACCTTAGCGAATTCGAGCCAAAGCCTTGCTTTTAGAGGTACAGAAAGGGTCCGAATCCCTTTTCAATGCCTTGGGGTTCCTATTTATAGAGAAATCCAGCCCAATTAATAAGTTTCAGGCCCAGGAGCCCAATTTTACTGGATTAAGCCCAAAGTACCTAAATAATATTCAATTAAATTAGAATAAATGTCATTCCGCAATAGAACATCGAAATGTATCTCGATCGAGAATTAGCCGGAAATACCGATGAGAAAATACCGGAGAACCTCATAAAATAATTCACTGTTTCCAAATGTCGAATATACAGCCAAAAATATCGCCACAACTTACCGGCATGCTTCTCGGGTGCCAAATTACAAAAATACCCTTGACTCCGTCTGGGGCCGAACTTGCCCGAGACTGCTAGAAATGTTAGTCGAATGCAAATATGTATTCCCGGGGAGTCCAAATTACGAGAATACCCTCAAAACTATGGAATGACGTAAATACACGAGAATACCAAGAATACCGAAAATACCATCAAGCCACGTCGGACGAGCTCCCGGGGAGTTGTGATACCGAAAACATCCCCGATTAATATCAATAGTCCCCTGGTTTTCAGATTCAGATTCTGAGTCGTAAACCATATCATATTAGCTCGTCCCGAAAGTCGATACTTGCTCGGGAATTTTTCCGGAAAAACCGTGAGTAGGGTTGAAAAGCCTTCGCGGACGCGATCGTTTTGACACTAAGAACGTCAGATTCCTAGGTCGGGCGAAAATCTCGGGATTTTTCCGACACGAGGGTCCGGCCCTATAAATACCAGGTCCGCCCCCTGTTACAGTACTAATTCGCGTAAACATATCTTTCTAGCGACTTTTTGAACGAGTTCTCGCGACTACTCTCATAGTATAGTGACATTCGCGACTTTGGAACGAGTTCTCGCGACTACTTGCATTGAACAGTGACACTCGCGACTTTACGAACGAATTCTCGCGACTGAACAGTGACACAGTGAACTTAACAGCTGAACGAAAACTCGCGACTACGCAGGCTGCACAATGACTTTCACCACTTTTGGTACGAAAACTCGCGAGACACTTAATAAAATCAGGAAAAAATTATATAAATTGGAAAAATCTTAACTTCGAGAACTTCATATCATGTCCTCCGACTCTGCCCATTCCTCGAACTCTGATGCCTCGTCATCCCATTCCTCGGACTCCTCATCCGGCTCGGGGAGCTCTAATTCGAGTCTGTCACCTTTTCGTTCCCCCATTGCGAACCCTTATCCACATTTCTTCGATCGAATCGCACATCTTGAGAATACGATAGGTCCTGAGAGTTATGCTGTCAAGGCCTTAAAATCTTTTGATCAGCCATATACAATTCATCACCGGAAGTGGAAATCTCTCGTGGAAAATTACCACCTCCCTTCCGATTGTGTTCTATACCAGCCGGGTCCTACTGATCGGATCCTACGTCCACCGGTTGGCACTCACGCCGTTTTTCTCGAGTATCTAGAGTGTGGTTTCCGCTTTCCGCTTCACCCGTTCATTTCCACACTCTTAACTTGTTTAAACATCCATCTCTTCCAGCTGAATCCAAACTCGATATCTTTGGTGGTTGCCTTCATTATTTTCATGGAGACCAACGGGATTTCGATAACCGTTGATAGCTTCTTCCAAGTCTTCCAAATCAGTACCGCTATCCATTATGGTGCTCAGGGTTGCATCTTTTTCCGTCTGAGGCACAAGAAAAGCTCCTTTCCATTCTCTACGCCTCAATCGAATCATGACTGGAAGAGACATTTCTTTTTTGCCACTTGTGTGGATTCCACTAGATTATCTGCGCTTAGCCTTCCCTGGTAGTTCCCAATTGAGGGGGAACCTTTCTTTCCGGAGTCCTATTATCCTATCCCGCGATCCATTACTCCTAAGGCTTTGGAGAGAATACTTGTCGCGTGCGCTACATCGGATGGTACTGACTGGACCCCTAAGACGCTATTCTATGCCCCGATCTTGGTCGCCTCCAACATTCTTCCGGCCCCTACCCATTTTAGTAGGGGACTATTAGGTATCTGGACCATGCATTAACACTTAAACCATCTCAACGCCTCTCCCTTGATAAGCACACCTTCCTAAAACCAGCGTATATATGTTCTATAATCTTTTTAACCGTACTTCTCACGCGACTTGTTTGTTTTGCAGATAAAATAATGGCTCCCCCTGGAGATCGTTCGAGATTAGGTGATAAGTTGAGATCCCTCCGTACTCTTGTTACGGAGAAAGATGAGTTGATCTTCGAGATGGCGCCAGGATCTCAGAAACGCACTGCAGCGGCTGAGCTGGCACAAAGCTTGCAAGAAACGGTGCCGCAAGCAGAAGAGGCCCGACCGGTTACTCCAACACCACCTGCTCCGGTAATTGAGAATCCCGAGCCCACAGGAAATGAGCCGGCTATAGAGGCCCCCGAGAGCCCTGAAGATTTAATTCCTGTGTCTCGGCGGTTAGAGCTTACTGCTAGAGAGTTCTCCGCCGACGAAGGGATGTATGACTTCGCCGAGACACTAGTGGACATTGTCGGAGATGACGAGGAGGAGGGCGAGATAAGCGGGGGAGGACCGATAGGCCCGCTGATAGAGGAAGTTGAGCCAGAGACCCATCCGAAAGGGGAAATAAACCAAGAAGCTCCTTCGGATAAGGGGAAAAGACTGGTGGAGGGCCCCACCGTTTTGGAGGTTGCGGAACCCATTAGGAAGAGTGGGTTAACCGCCGAGTTCCTCGATGCCTTCCGAATAAGAGATATACCGAAACATATAGTGAAGGAATGGCTCGAGATGGGACGTCAGGCTGGCCTGGTACTAATAAAAGATGGAGTCACATATCGGATTCCGAGGGGCGATAGTGTTTCCAACAGACCGTCCTTGACGTATTTTGAACGAAACCCGTCACTACCACCGCGTGGACGAGATGACCACACAGTATTCACCGACTTCGGTCGGTTGATGAGCCAGTTTGCGACCGCACGTAGCATGATGGGAGAGGTTTGTAATCAGATCGGCCATTGTTACTTGCTCTTTGTTTCATCCGTATCTTATCTGTTTTTTTGTGGTTTTTTTGCTGTTCTTTCAGATGGAGCGGACAGTTGTGGAGATGAGCACCGCAGCTGCAGTTGGAGAATATTGCATGCTTAGACATTCGGAGCTCGACAGTCCGGATATAATTGGGGATCAGACGAAGAAGGCCGCAGAAAAATTGATGCAGAATCAGCGGGAAAAGCATGCCCAAGAGATGGCGGCGCTCCGGGAAGAGCATAACAAGACGATCGAAGCCCTAATTCGGGTTCATCGCAGTGAATTAACGGAGTGTGCGGCGTTTCACATTGGGAAAAGACATGCTCTTGAGCAATCCATCGACACCCTCAAGACAAACGAAAAATATGCTCAAGACAAGCTGAAGGAGGTTAGGGCTGAGACCGAAGACAAGCTGAAAAGGGCCAAAGATGCCAATGCTGCTGATAAGAAGGCTCTCGGGAAGGCCCTGGAGGAGAATAAAGAACTGAAATCAAAGAATGAATCCCTCCAGTCTACCGTAGATAGTCTTCGGGCTCGAGCTGCTAGGTTGCCGTCCCAGATCAACGACTGTTTCCGGAAACTGATATGGGAATATACAATGCACTCCCCGACTTTCCGAAATCTGGCGGCCCTAGCTAATGCGACGTTGTCTGCTCTATATTTCTTTAGATGGAGTGTCCAGACATAGAGAATCTTGGGCATATCTCTAACCCCCGAAGAGAGAGGAAGACTTGATCCCAGTCTGTCCGGGAAGTTTGAGCCTGTGGATGCGGAGGACAAATTAGACTGCTCGGGGGATCCGTTCGGGGTGCTCCACTTCAATTTAGAGGAGGACTTGCACCAGCAGATGTATTCGGAGGAGGTCAAAATACCCGAGGAGGGTCCATCGCCGGACGCATTTCGAAGATTGGCCACATTATTCCCGGAGCCGGTGGGCCCCCTCGCGGGAGATCTTCTAAAAGATGAGGAGGTGATGGGTCAACGTGACCCTCCATTATATGTTCCTGCTAGTGTGATAGGAGCTTGGGAACGCAATGAGGTCGAGATGGCGAGTTTTGTCCCCGAGAAGTTCACCACTGCGACAAATAAAGAAAAAGAGGCTGATCCTCCCTCATCGACTATCAAGCTGGTAAGAAAGCGCCCCAGCGGACCAGGTGAAGGTTCGAGTTCCAAGAAAAAGAAGAAATAAACTTCTAATATTTAATTTCTTCACTTTTGTAGTCTCTCCGCGTTTTTGTATTCCCCCTATATATAGAATTTTGATTCTTTGCTTTCCTCTTAGCATTCATATACCGTCATATTCTTCCAGAAAAATATAACTCCGAAGAATCCACATCAAGAAATACACTTCCGAGATAATAAGAATATGCATGAATCTCAGTAATAACGCATATAATAATAATAACAATAATGCGTAAGAGTCTCCAGTGTAGCGGGGCTTGAATAAGTCTGCGATAACTCTAAGGCGAACGCCTAATTAAAATGAGTAGATACATAAAGTAAGTCCACCGCTCTACCTTCACCAATATATTTTCGCCACCGGAATATACTTGCACCCGGGGCCATCACACACTCGCCGCCGGTATATACTTGCATCCGGGGCCATCACACACTCACCATCGGTATATACTTGCACCCGAGGCCATCACACTCTCGCCATCGGTACATACTTGCACCCAGGGCCATCACACACTCGCCGCCGGTATATACTTGCACCCGGGGCCATCACACTCTCGCCGCCGGTATATACTTGCACCCGGGGCCATCACACTCTCGCCGCCGGTATATACTTGCACCCGGAGCCTTCACACTCTCGACCCGTTCATTAAACAATGTCATTCGGTCCGTCCATAAGACGGTGCCATCGCACTCTCGACCCATTCATAAAACGGTGTCATTCGGCCCGTCCATAAGACGGTGCCATGCGGAAATGGACCAGCCTTCGGCGAGGGCGCGACCCTCGTCGGCGTGTCATGGAGGAGTCAGGTATATACGTTCCTTCCTTCACTACGGCAGTTACTCTGTACGGTCCTTCCCTCTTTCGATCCAACTTGCCAACATGCTTCGAGACTTCCACTTTCTTAAGAATCAAGTCTCCAACTTTTAACAACATAGGTCGAACGCCTTTGTCGTGCTTCTTAGCCATCCGCATTTTACATACCTCCATTCGTATTGCGGCTCTATCTCGGATATCATCAATACAGTGAAGGTCCAACTTTCTCATATCATCGTTCAACACATCGTCATAAGCGATAACTCTTTCTGATAAAATAGTCACTTCTACCGGAGACACGGCCTCAGAGCCATATACTAAAGAGAAGGGGTTGAATCCGGTAGTGGACCTCGGTGATGTCCGATAGGCCCACATCACATTATGCAATTCATCGACCCAAGAGCTTTGGATTCATCTATTCGTGTTTTCAGCTGTTGCAGGATAATACGGTTGATAACCTCTGTAAGCCCGTTTGTTTCTGGGTGTGCCACGGAGGTAAACCGCTGTTCAATTCCATAACTCTCACACCATTCATTAACCCTCTTTCCGGAAAATTGCGTTCTGTTGTCTGATACCAAAATCCTGGGAATTCCGAATCGACACACGATGTACCTCCAAAGGAAACTGATAACTTCCTGTTCCCGAACTCGCGATACACTTCAACCTCTATCCACTTAGAGAAATGCTCCACAGCCACGATGCAGAACTTCTTTTGGCTAGGTGCCTTCGGAAATGGTTCTAAAATATCGATGCCCCACATATCGAAAGGACATGTTGTCGGTAAAGGTTTCATACTAGCTCTCAGTACATGATGCACGTTTGAGTGGAACTGACAAGAAGAACAAGTCCGAACAAAATTTACACAATCTTTCACCAGTGTTGGCCAAAAATAACCGGCCCTCTTAACCTTATTCGCTAAGGATCGACCTACTGAATGATCACCACAGTCCCAAGCGTGAACTTCTTCTATAACAGCCTTTGCTTGTACTGGGGACAAACATCGAAGATATGGGCATCCAAAATTCTTCTTATACAGCTTCTCATCCACATAGACAAAATTTGTAGCTCTTTGCATAGTTCTTCGGGCCTCGCCTTCGTCGGTAGGCAATTCTCTCTTAATTAGATAATTTACAATAGCATCCTTCCAAGATGGCTTGTCGGTTATGACATCCAATAAAAACCATGTCTCATTCGAAAGTTCCAGATTAGCCACCTCGGCTGTCTGTTTCTCCACAGGGCTGATAGAGGGCTGGTAGTGGATTATTGTTGTTATCTTTGACTCATCCGAGAGTTCTAAAATCGTCGCCGCCTTTGCAAGACCGTCTGCACGCGTGTTTTCCTCCCTTGGGATATATGTAAGCGTGAGTATCTTAATATTTTTAGCCACCTCTTTCAGCTTTTCTAAATACCTTCACAAATGGTTCCCATTGGTGGCGTAAGTATCCGCAAATTGGTTCACCACTAATTGCGAATCAGAATGAGCATGCAAACTAACGATTCCAATTTCCACTGCCAAGTTAATACCAAATATCAAGGCTTCATATTCGGCGACGTTGTTAGATGCGGGGAAGCGCAACTTTACAGCATATTCATGTTCTTCACTAGATTTCCTTTCTTTAAAATAAACACCAATACCGGCTCGCCCGGCAGACACCGATTCATCTACAAAGGTGTCCCAGTACTCCTGAATACCCAACTTTTCCGACCGAGTCATCTCTACTATGAAATCCACTAACACCTGGGCCTTTAACGCTCGCTTGGAGATATACTCTATATGATACTGGCCCAATTCGATATTCCACTTTGCTAGCCTACCGGAGGCATCAATCTTTGATAGCACTTCGGATAGGTTGATCTGTCAAGACTGCAATATGATGTCCTTGAAAATAGTGCCTCAATTTCCGCGAGGCGACTATCAGAGCTAATACGAACTTCTCTAGATCAGTATATCGGGACTCCGCTCCCTGCAATTTCCTGCTCACATAATATATCGGTCTATGTTCTTTATCGCTAAGTCTGACTAACGCGGCGCTCACTGCTTCTTTTGTCACCATAATGGTTTTCTCTCCTTCCACCTCTCTGATTCTGTCTACCACCGTTAAAGAATCACCTCTGGCCACCTCCTTGATGTTGGCCACGCTGTCCTCCATATCCACGTCCTCTTGCATTTAGCCGTGGCGCATCGGCCATTGGGGGTTTAGGTGTCGTCCCATCCGGGACACTTATATCAATCTTTCCCAACTTAGACTCGGGTAGAGCCTCCACAGTACTGATCAGTTCATCAAGCTGGCCCAACTCTAGCAACCTTTCTACCTCAGACATTAATTCTCGACAATCATTTGTTGCATGTCCAAAACTCCGATGAAAACGACAAAATACTTGGGACTCGTAATTCCCCGGCGTTGGTTCTTGCAAGGGAGGGGGATAACGAAGAGATCCATCATTCTTTTGCTCAATGATGGCAAAAATTTGTTCATAATTGTACATAGGAAAACCCTCAACTTAGGTTTTGCATGTTGGACAACCTTGTCCAGCCCGCGACTTGCAACAATATTGTGGGAACCATACGCCCGTACTTCGATCACTCCATGATCCCGCAAGCCTTCATCTTCTCGGATGTATTGTGTGCATCTCAACGCCAAATCCTCCATACTTTCCGGGGGATCCCTATTCAAAGAGTTACATAACGGGTGTCCAGCTAGAATAAGCTGGAGCACGCCAACCTTCTCACTCACAGTAATCCGAGGTATCTTCCTACACTCGGCCTCAAAACGGGTAATAAAACCCAACAACCTTTCCGAAGAATCATACCGCAACGTGGTCAAAGAAGTAATAGACTTTATGGGCGCATTGAAAGGCACGAAAGCTGAATAGAATTGATCCTTAAAGTCCTGATACAAAACAATCGAGTGCCTCGGTAAACGATTAAACCATCGGAGGGATGACTCCTTAAGAGAAGCGGCAAAAACGAAACACATTGCCGCATCACTGAAATTCATCAAACTCACATGGATCTCCAACTTTGATGTATGAGCATGTGGGTCAGTTGACCCGCGATAATGTGGAAGATCCTTTGGCATCTCAATGAACTCAGAACGTGTGGCACTAATAATCGTCGTGGAAAAAGGAGATAAGGCATTTGAAGTGTTCCACGGACTTTGCAAAACTTCCATAGATGGTAACACCTTTCCTCGATTACCGATGGGCTCATTAGCCCTCTCATTCTCAGTATAATCTCCCTCATAAGCTGAGGTCTGATAAGTATCCCGGGTATGCTCCCCGTACACTCGTCTTCTTTCCTGGCCAAGAGCCAGGTTGGCCTCCAATTGGTTCATCCTGGCCTCGTTTTGCTCCAACTTCCTTCTCATCTCCTTAAATTTTAGCTCTATCAATTCCCCCATCTTTTGCAGAGTATTGCTTTGCTCTCTGGTTGCTGCCATATTCACTCGCGGCTCCGGAACACGATCAGTATCTTCCTCTGCTGCCACATCATTAACAGGTTCCGGGGTAACATTGTTCCTCCGGGCTCTCCTTTGAGCTTCGACTTGTTCTAACTGAGCGATTAAACTACGCCTCCGCTCTTCCAAATCTTCATCTATTTCCGTTTGATCCGCAGATCTAGAGCGTGCAGATGGCGAAAGGCGGGCATTATTACGGACTGCAACTCGGCCAACTCTTGCGAATTCATAACACTTAGATAAGCACTGGCGTGATTTAGGGTAAAAACTAGGTGCCCTTCCGGATGAAAACCAGCTCCGAGTGGGCCGAATAGTTACATTTTGAGCAGGGGGCTCCTCTAGAACTGACGACCGAGCCCCGGTAATGCAACAAACTCATCATTAACCTGAGGAATATGATCCACCTCAATTTCTTCATAAAAAATATCTTCATCAGAATTCCGAGTAGTCATGATAATAGAAATCCAAACTCATCAATAAAGCTATCAATGGGATAAAAATCTTGAGTCCCCACAGACGGCGCCAAACTGATCTAGTCTAAAAATATTTTGGGTATTTATTTTTAGATTAGTCAATTTTTTTTAAATTATTCGGAATTTAGTTTTTGTGGGAACACAAGCGATATACGAGGTTGGGTTCATAATGTGTGAGCTTACGTCCTCGTGAGAGCGAAGCTCTACCTTGGTTTCCACTATAATAATCAATGGATACAAATACAATGATGTGACAATAATACTCCAGATGAAAACGGCTCGAAAAACGATCGAAAACACTCCGTCACGATGAAGCTGCCGAAAACTCGCGAATGAGGGGGCTGGCCGCGAGTTTTCGTACGAAAACTCACGAATAGTGTTTTTCGGCAAGAACTCGCGAACAGTACAAGAACTCGCGAATTGTAACTTCCGAACAAGAACTCGCGAATAGTAATTCCGGATAGGAACTCACGAATAGTGATTCCGAGCAAGAACTCGCGAATAGTAACTCCCGAACATGAACTCGTGAATAGTGATTCCGAGTAAGAACTCGTGAATAGTAACTCCCGATCAAGAACTCGCGAATAGTTATTCCGAGCAAGAACTCGCGAATAGTAACTCCCGAACAAGAACTCTCGAATAGTGATTCCATGGAGCTGGCCACGAGTTTTGGTGCGAAAACTCGCGGGTGGGGGCTGAAAAATGAAGTCTTGCGAGTACCTTAGCGAATTCGAGCCAAAGCCTTGCATTCAGAGGTACAGAAAGGGTCCGAATCCATTTTCAATGCCTTGGGGCTCCTATTTATAGAGAAATCCAGTCCAATAAATAAGTTTCAGGCCCAGGAGCCCAATTTTACTGGATTAAGCCCAATGTACCTAAATAATATTCAATTAAATTAGAATAAATGTCATTCCGCAATAGAACTTCGGAAATGTATCTCGATCGAGAATTAGCTGGAAATACCGATGAGAAAATACCGGAGAACCTCATAAAATAGTTCACTATTTCCAGATGTCGAATATACAGCCAAAAATATCGCCACAACTTACCGGCATGCTTTTCGGGTGCCAAATTATGAAAATACCCTTGACCCCGTTTGGGGCCGAACTTGCCCGAGACTGCAAGAAATGTTAGTCGAATGCAAATATGTATTCCCGGGGAGTCCAAATTATGAGAATACCCTCAAAACTATAGAATGACGTAAATACACGAGAATACCAAGAATACCGAAAATACCATCTAGCCACGTCGGACGAGCTCCCGGGGCGTCGTGATACCGAAAACATCCCCGGGTAATATCAAGTAAGAACTTCAGTAGGGTAAAGGTCTGTTCTTACACGTCCAAAAGGTCCTGCTATTTTCGTCGTTGTGCTATGTATTTATAGAGTTAAAGGCGTGTGTAATTCACGCTCTGTAACCGCCTCTGACAGGTTTGTTAGAGGTTGTTGTCGCACGATGTAAAACGAGGCCGGGACCGAGGCGTGGTCTGCGTGATCGGGTTCGAGGCGTGGTAAACGTGTGAAGGCTCGAAGCGTGGAAAGCGTGGGTTTGTAACTGTTTGGACCGAACCACGGAGCCAGTTGTCAGAAAACGTTTTATATCGCCAAGGTTATCTTCGGTCATTTCGTAGAACATCGGACCATTATACCTTAAGTGTACTAATGAGCTGCACAAGTTCGCTTCCACCATATGGATTGGCCGAATCGTTACTGGGCCTCATCCGTTGTAGGGTGCCCGGTCCTGGAGGTCTCATCACTAGCCCCTCGGGCTTGATTTCCATCGGAGAGGCGATACAAGGCCGATCACACAATGTTTACACATTCGTGAGAACATGGGACCGTACCTGCTGGTGGTGAGCGTCCAGGGGACCGATCTTTCACTTAAGTTTACAAGTGTAGGAATTAATTTGTATTTAAAACTCAATAACGTATATTTGTGTTATACTTTTATCCTTGTTATTTTTTAAATATTAATATCCAGATTTGCGCCTCTTCACATTCGATAATTCAACAGGCGTGATGAGTGTGCTCGTACTGCCATCGTCTTTGGCAATATTACGTGGCAGCTCACCATTGGTCGGGAAATTAATATTTAAATCGGGGTTTTGGGTACTGTTTCTCTTCATCGTCATTTCGCAAAGGAAGAACTGCCAAATCGAGCTCTCTGAGCTCTCAATCTGTTTCACGTTCAACCCATTTCATTCCAATTTTCGTTAAGGTATATTCTATGACTCCTCATAAAATGAGATACCCAGCCATGTCTGAGTTGGATATTGAGGAGTTTAGGTCTAGGTTTTCGATTCCGACACATTATTCCATCTGGAAGGGACGGGAAGATATTCCTTGTTTCCTACCGGCGGAAATGAATGTGCCGGCGTCCGCTATTCCGGTCAGTTACTCTTCTTTAAAGTGCGGACTTCGTTTTCCGCTGCATCCTTTTGTAGCAGCCGTTCTTAAAGAAATTCACCGCCCTACTTTTACGTTATTTCCGGGTAGTTATGTATATATAGTGCGTTCATATTTTATTGCCACCAACAGAACAGGGCCCCGACCTTAGAACATTTTTTCAACCTGTTCTTGGTGGGGTCCCGAAGGGGTAAAGGTATGTTAGGATGCCGCAAACTATACTATATAACGGTGTGCACTAAAGAGTGCGCTATAGTCGATAAAGAAGAGTCTCTCCATGCGTGGGAGTCTTGTTATGTGTGGATAACAATCCCTAAAGAGGACATGTTGAAAGTGTGGCCACGCATAACTCACCCACGCATTGGCCAGTTGGACCGAACCAGGTTCAACCCCTCTCGTTCGGACACCGCAAATACACTTGCGATGTTCCCCCATCCCGAAGCATGCCTTAAGCGAACAAAACTGCTTCGGGAGAAAATATTGATAGAAATTGGTGTCGCGGGTAGGACCGGAGGCCCAGCCCCGAATGGGATGTTTTCTAGTTCAGATTCGTCAGAAGGATCGGGTATGAAGTAATGTTTTTATTCTATCCTTTCCTGATCCTTATGTATTTGTTTTGCAGACTCGACTGTGACGATGCCTAGCTCTCGGTTCAAGCCTATGGCTGCTGCTTCGGTCCATCCTTCTGAAGGACAACGCGAAGCAACGAGAGTGCTGAGGAAAGTGAATCAGCAACGGGGGGTATGTTGGTTCCATCGGGGTACGATAACCCCTCGATCCAAACCACCAGCGCGGGGCACACTGACCCTACGCTGCACAAGGCAGCCCTCAACGGGAGAAGGGCCCGCGTTTCATGTATTTGGAGTGGTAGAGGAGGTGATAATGTCTCAGATTCGTTCTTTGAGTTTATCCGGCCTCTACCAAATCGGAAACAACTCCTTTATTAATGCTAATACAATTGCTTTATTGATGCAGGGAGAAGGTTCTCCCCGGTCCTCATCTGAAGGCGAACGTCTCCCTGCCGCCGATCCCCTTAGGAAAAGGGAAGAGAGCGACCGAAGCGGAAGCCCCGAGGGATCTCAAACGGATGAAGAAAGGGGGGAGTGCTTCGGTCCCCTCTAAGGGGATCATTTTGAAGGAGCCTACCTCGGGCCCTAAGACTAATTCCGACTGAGGAGTTGCCTTAGGCCTGCTAGACAGGTTCAGTAAGGGGAGGAAACTAACCTCCTGGAGAAGTGCTTTCCTTAAGGATTTCCGCCTTTATGGAGAGCAAAACCCAGACAATGTCCAAGCGGACATGTCTGGGGAAGAAATTATTGAGGGCTTCCTCGACCTCACCACCAAGGTAATTTTCTTTTATATTATGGCCCGAAGCTTTACTTTTTTGCTTTTTACATTATTATCTTATGCAGATGCTGAGGAAGGCCTTCACAACTGCCATCACCATGGAGAAGAACTAGGGTGGCAGTGTTGTGTCCCAACAAGTCCAAAACCAACTTGACCTTGCGAAAAGGCAAGTTGAGATCAAACATGGTGAGTTGGTCACGGTACGGGAGGACCGGGACCGACTGGACAATGAAATGCTAAGAGCTGGGACCGAAGTCTCGCTCTTAACAGATAAAGTCTCTGAGTTGGAGAAGATAAATAAAACAGCTCAGGGGCGAATTTCTGACCTGGAGGCCAAGCTGCGGGCCAAGGAAGAAGAGGTCAACCAAGTTCAGTGTCTGGCCCAGGAGAAGAGAAATAAGCTAAACGAACCTCTCCTTCAGGCCCAAGAAGAAAAGGCGACCCTGGAAGAGGAATTGACAAGGACGCGCACTTCGGCTGAAGGTTCGGTCCGGGAAGCAGTCCTAGGCTTCGCTCGGTCCCCTTTGTTATTCGCTTTGGCGGATAACATACATGGGATGTATACTGCTAAATACCTAGATAACATGCGAGAGCAGGTTATAAAGCAGTTCGGGCTTTCCCCTTTGGACGAGCGATGGAAGGCGATCGAACCACTTGAGAGAGATGGCAACTTCAAGGTTATTCCAACTTTGGAAGAGCCTGTTCTGGAAGATGATCATTTCTTCTATCTCTTTGAGGAGATGGAGAAAGCGGTCAACCAAAAGGTGGCAGATCAAGAAGAAGAACTGAAGCAGTTTGCGGCCTGGACCGAACCACAGGAGCAAGGAATTGAAGACAATGAAGATGGGCAGGGTGGTTAAATTTCAGTTGTATTTTGTACCTGCTTTGCTCATTGTTTTCAATATACGACTTTTTCCTCCTAATTCTTGTCTTCTTAATTGTCAGAACAAAATATGGTAAGTGACTTTTATGTGAATTAACATGTTTCATATTAACAAGAGTGTTTTAACCACCAAGTGTAAGATCGGGGATGTTTATAGGGTATTAACCCATCGGTCCCAGATAGTATGTTTGGCTCACTCAGGTCAATTCTGATTGGATCGGTTGTTTTACATTGTATGTGGATCACTCTTATTCCGTCATTGGAATCACATCTTGATTAGAAAGACGCGGTCCAGGTTCAATATGAGTCCCTATAAGCTTCGGCCGAACCTTGGTTCTACTAAAGTTCCGTAGGTTATATTGGCTAAGTTTTTGCTCATCACATGTCTCATAATAGGACCGAACTTGTGTTTCGATATGTTGACTCCCCCATTCCCCTTTTCTGGCAGATTTTGTAAGTACAAAAGCATTTTTCCAAGAATGAATGCCGTTGAAGGGAGTGTTTTAGTTCGTAATGAGTTCTGGGAGAATCGCAACTCATCCATGGGACTAGGCAAGTGCAGGAGCATCTGACTCGTCAGAGTGATCACTACAACTTGGGAGCCTTGCGGATATGAAGCTTCGGTCACCAGTCTAGATTCGTCCTAAATCACCCAACTTCAAGATCGGTCCATCACTCAATTAGAAATAATTTGTTTTGTACTTACTTGTTTTCGGCTTACGTTTAAAGGAATGTACGTTTATTAAGTCAAACAAGTTAATCGAAAGTTCACAAGAAATATCTCCTTAAGTTCATGACATTCCAAGTTCGGGGGACCTCGATACCATCCAATGTTTTAAGTTTATACGCACCTGATTCCAATTTCTTTGATATTCGATACGGTCCCTCCCAATTTCTGTCCAGCTTTCCGACGTTCCTCTGCACTTTTATGCTTCTGAGGACGAGATCGCCTTCAAAGAATTCCCTTGGGAGGACTCGTTTGTTATGGGCCCGTTCCATAGTTCGCTGATAAGCACGCATCCGTGCGTAAATCGCATCTCTCTTTTCTTCGATCATCTCGAGGTCCAATAATCTCCTTTCATCATTCATATGCTCATCATATTGAGATATCCAATGTGATCGGATGGCAACCTCCACCGGGCTAACAGCTTCGGTCCCGTACACCAATGAGAATGGTGATTCCTGGGTTGTTGAGCGAAGTGTAGTTCGGTATGCCCATAAGACCTCATAGATGTGTTCATGCCATTTCCCTCCGAAATCTTCTAACTTGGTCTTCAATCCTTTCAGGATAACCTTGTTAGATATCTCTGTAAGTCCATTCGTTTGGGGGTGGGCTACTGATGAGAAATGTTGGATGATGCCCAACTTGGTGCATAGATCCCGTATGCTCTTTCCACGGAACTGAGTCCCATTATCTGATATGAGCGCTCGGGGAACCCCGAAGCGACTCACGATATTTCTCCATAATAAGTGCTTGACCACCTTCTCTGAGATGATGGCTACTGCTTCTGCTTCAATCAATTTCGAGTAATACTCAACCGCTACAATACAAAATTTTCTTTGTCCTATTGACCGAGGAAAAGGTCCGAGGATATCAATCCCCCATCTGTCAAACGGACAAGGCAATGGGGGTAACCGATAAGGGAGCCCCAGGTAATTGGGGAATCGGAGCATGGTATTGAAATATGGCACAACGTTTAGTGTATTTCTTGGCATCTGCAAGCAACGTTGGCCAAAAATATCCAACTCTAATGATGCGATGGTACAAAGATGGAGCCCCTGAATGAATGCCGCATATCCCTTCATGAACATAAATCATGACGGCTTCAGCCTCAATAGGGGATAAGCAGCGCAGAAGCGGGCCCTCAAAATTCTTTTTAAACAAGCGTCCGTCAACCAAGATAAATCTCTTATCCCGGACTTCTATCTTTCTGGCTTCGGACCTGTCTTCAGGGAGATAGCCATTTGAAAGGTATTTAATAAAGGGATTCATCCAATTGGGTTCCCCCAGAGATTCAGTAGCATTAATATTCAAGCCCTGGAGTTCATGGCATAGAACCCCGATCTCTTCAATAGACTGTTCGGTCACTGATATCTCGACCGAAGGTCGATCCTGAATGTGGACCGAAATGGTGCTTGGCTCTATGTCAAGTATGCCTGCGGCCAATCTGGCGAGTGCATCGGCAACCTTTTTTTGCTCTCGTGACACGTGGTCAAGAGAAAACTCACTGAATTTCTTGGATAATTCCAGAACTTTGGCACAATATAGTTTCATCATCGGGTCATGGTCTCAAATCTTCATGCGAACTGTTCTACTACTAACTTCGAGTCTGAGAACATTCGCACCCTACTAACTCCCATTTTTCGAGCCAATGTCATTCATGATAACACGGCCTCATATTCTACCACATTATTTGTTCCAGCAAAGGAAAATTTGACTGCGGAATGAATAAGGTCACATTGTACCGTTGTTAGGGTAATGTCTGCTCCTCTTCCTCCGAAGGTTGACCCATCTACGTGGATCGTCCATCGATCATCCTCTTGGTTATGATATATGGCCGATCGGGTCATTTCAACCACAAAGTTGGCTAGGACCTGAGCTTTGTTCGCCATTCGGGGCAGGAATTCCAGATACATAGCGCTGAGTTTGATAGCCCATTTTACCAATCTCTCATTCAAATCCTTCTGTTTAATGACCACCTTCAGAGGTTGATCCGTATAAACATAGACCATTCGGCCTTCAAAATAATGTTTCAGCTTGGATACAACTTTTTTCAAAGCTAGCATGAATTTCTCCAAGGTGAAATATCTCGTTTCAGCTGATACCAGAGAATGACTGACATAATAAACAGGTCTATGAATGTCGTCTCGGATGGTCACTAGAGCTGCGCTGACGGCAACGTTTGATACATCAAGATACAACCCCAAAGGTTCATCACAAGTTGGACTTACCATCACTGGGGGAGTGTTTAAATAAGTCTTCAGCTCAGAGAAGGTCCGATCGCATTCTTCGGTCCAATCTACATGGCTTGCTTTTCTTAGCACTCTGAAAAAAGGTAGAACCCGATCTGTGGATTTTGAAATAAATCTGTTTAGCGCCACGAGTCGGCAGTAAGCCTCTGAAATTCTCTTTTGTTTCTTGGAGGTTGCATACAATAATAGCCTGCACCTTCTCAGAGTTAACCTCTATGCCTTTTTCTGAAACGTAATATCCTAAAAATTTTCCACTTCGGATCCCGAAGCATCATTTGTTTGGATTTAGTTTGAGCTTATATTTGCGGCATACTTCGAAACAACGAGACAAATAAGAAAGATGATCTTAATCATTCATAGATTTAACAATCATATCATCAACATAAACTTCCATCATATGGCCGATCAATTCTCTAAAGATTTTGTTGACCAACCTTTGATATGTTGCTCCAGCATTTTTGAGACCGAACGGCATAACTTCATAACAGTAAACACCATCTTCGGTTATGAATGATGACTTATTCTGATCTTCTTCAGCTAGGAAGATCTGATGGTACCCAGAATAAGTATCCATGGTGCTCATCATGGTGCTGCCGGACACAACATCTACCAGTCGATCGATATGCGGCAAGGGGAAGGGGTCCGACTCACAACTTTTGTTAACATCGGTGAAATCAATTCACATCCGCCATTTCCCATCCGGTTTGGAGACCACTACTGGGTTTGCAACCCATTCAGTATAGTGGATCTCTCTGATGAATTCCGACCGTAGCAATTTGTTCACCTCAGCCTGGATGATCTCGATTTTTTCGGGAGAATAGCGTCTCCTCTTCTGCCTAACAGATTCGTTCCGGGTTCGGTGTTGATCCGATGTTCACTATCGGATCAGTCAATCCCCGGAACATCGTCCGGGGTCCATGCGAATATATCCACGTGGCTTCTTAGCAAGTGGATCAGTTCTTTTTCAAAAGTAGGGGTCAAATGTGCCACGATGCGAGTTGTTTTGGTTGAGTCATCCTCAACCAGATTAATCAACTTGAACCCCACTGGTTCCATTGCTTGCCTCGGGTGCGGCGGCTCTTCCATCAGATCTACCCGGGCCCTTTTGAGAGGTGCCAACGTTCGGCACGAGCTCATGTAGCATTGTCTAGCTACTTTCTGATCCCCCTTGACAGAAATAACTCCATGATTGGAGGGGAATTTGAGCATCATATGATAAGTAGATGGGACTGCCTCGAACTTATGGAGGCCGGTCCGTCCGATAATGGCGTTGTAAGCCAAGTCGACTTTAACGACAATGAATTCCAATTCCTCCAATCGGTCATTGGATGGTTCTCCAAAGGTGACTGGGAATAAAATCTTCCCGCATAGAATGACGCTTCTCTGGTCGAACGACCAGAGAGTTATATTAGCGATCGAGAGGTCATGAGCCGTAGCTCCCAACATTTCGGCGACCTCACGCTTCATTAGATTGCACGAAGCCCCGGTGTCCACTAAGATCCTGTGGACACGTCGATTCCCGATTATTCCACTGATGGTAAGGGGATCATTGCATGGATCGATAATCCCTTCCCGATCGGCCATAGTGAAAGTAATGTCCCCCCCGAAGGGAGGGGACCGCTCAGCTGGATCATACTTAACCAACGCCACAGATTCGTAGCTCTCAGCAGAGTCTCCGCACGCGGTTCTCTTTCGGTCCCGGACCGATTCATTTATTCTCAGACCACCGGAGATAACATAAATATATCCGGCTACTTCTCTGGGTGCCGCCTCATTTTGAGGAAGGTGGGCACCTGTTTCCGCAGGTGGAGGAGCAGCCTGCTCCTGTCTTCCACCTTCGTTCTGCGGGGCTCTGCCGCCACGGCCCTGCCATCTTCTTCTTCGGCCGTGACCACGGTTCTCTCGACCGTGTTGGCCTTTGTCTTGTTCTGGCGGAGGAGACCGTCGGTCCTCCGTCCGATCATTATAATTTCGGGGTTGTCCCCAATTATCCCTTCCCCGCGGCCTGTGACGGTCGTCACCCTGGTGGTCCTTTAGGGGGGATTCCGCTCGCTTGCCCTTCTGACCATTCCTGTCGGGCTTTTCTTTATTCATTGCCGCTACTGTCTCTTTCAACATCGGACACTTCAGGGTCGGTGATCGCGATTATGATGTAATGCGCAATACACCCAATTATCCTCCTGCTTCGGGGGGACATCTTTCTCGCCTATAGCCGCTACTTCTCGCGACTGCTTCTTAGGGTAGGAAACCCTGTGATCACCTGCGGGCTCAGAATTCCCACTAGGTTTCCGATAGCCTAGCCCCAGCGCTTAATCCACCTTAATATACTTGTTGATTTTCTAAAGAAGTTTACCCAAGGTGGATGGTGGGCTCTTTACCAAACTGGCGAAAGGCCGCACGGTCCCAAGACCTGCTGTAGAATGTCAATCTTGTCCCGGAGCTCAAGTTTGATGTCCCGGGCGGTCCTACATTTGGAGCAAACTACTCTGAGAAAGCCAAAATAAATCCGCTATACGACTGTATGGATCGGGCTGGCAGATTTTTGAACCACGTTTGGGCGTCGCCTTGTAATCCTACCGCGAAGATGCGGAACTTCAGCGAATCTGAGGCCCGAACCGTTCCCATGCGTAACTCAAAATCGACAACGTGATCGATCAGATCACCATCCCCGCGAAATGTCGGCAACCCCTCGGGGTTGCGATAATGCCGATTTGGGACTGCTGCCCAAATCTCTTCGGAAAAGGGGAGTATCAAATCTCCCAAGGCGGCTGACACGCCTTCAGATTGTTGGGACGATGTCTGGACCGCATGTAGATTATGCCACCAGTCATCGTCCTTATTTCGCCTGATTGGGGCCTCCATGGCCTTGTTGAATAAACCAGGATTGCGTCCCAGATTAGGTTCGCAATCCTTCAGCGCGCGCATGCTCTCCAACTCCCTGGTGAGCTCGTCAATTCGTCGCTGCATCTACTCCTGATCATTTACAGGAGTGGGAGTTAGAGCCCTGGCTGGGGGGGAGGAGTAGATCGATATCTCGGCCTCCTCGTCGTTACACTGCGCCTGATGATTTCTTCATCATCAGTGTTGCGCTCGTCAGGATCACTCTCATATCCTTTGCTTTTGGGAACAGGGCTTGAAATAGCCGGTGGTTCTGTTCCACTTCTCTCCGATGTAATTTCCAGTACCACCTTCCTGACGACAACTTTCAGATCCTGTAAAGTGAATGTCGGTGCTGGGAGACTGTCGGGAAGCACGTCACTGTCATTTGTCGAAGTTCTGGTCGCCATGCCTTTGATTATCTTATCCCTGGTAGAAAACTCAAATGGGATTAGAGAATCGTCCCCACGGACAGCGCCAAACTGTTATGGTCCCTTCTTAGGGGGTACCAACAATCATCCGATTCGTCAGCAAACGAACTCGGTTTTGATTTGTTTTTTTATGGGAAAACGATTAAGAAACTGGAAATGATAATGAGGCAGAACGATTTATAGTGGAAACCCCAGGAATTGGGGAGAAAACCACTTGACTAAGAGCGAATTAATCTCTTAGCCTATTCATTAATCAAGCAATCCATACAGAATACATCAAAGGTTTAAAGAAAATGACAAGGAATAAGAAAGCAGTAAGAACTTCAGCAGGGTAACGACGTGTTCTTACGCGTCCAAAAGGTCTTGCTATTTCCGTCGTTGTGCTATGTATTTATAGAGTTAAAGGCGTGTGTAATTCACGCTCTGTAACCGCCTCTGACAGGTTTGTTAGAGGTTGTTGTCATGTGATGTAAAACGAGGCCGGGACCAAGACGTGGTCTGCGTGTTCTTACGGGCCCGAGGCGTGGTAAACGTGTGAAGGCCCGAAGCGTGGAAAGCGTGGGTTTGTAACCGTTTGGACCGAACCACGGAGCCAGTTGTCAGAAAACGTTTTGTCTCGCCAAGGGTTATCTTCGGTCATTTCGTAGAATATCGGACCATTATACCTTAAGTGTACTAATGAGCTGCACAAGTTCGCTTCCACCATATGGATCGGTTCAATCGTTACTAGGTCTCATCCGTTGAAGGGTGCCCAGTCCTAGAGTTCTCATCACTCTCTATCCACATATATATTATTTAACAAATAAAATACAAACATGGACTATTTAACAAATATTTTATAATAAACTATTTAGTAAATATTTGGCATGTCCTTTGGCAAATTTGCTCTCAAACCAACATGTTCAATTGAATATTGGGTAAAATGTTGTTGATTTGAACTTGTCGTTGGAAAATATGGTGGTTCACATTTTTGAAAGAGAACGTTGAATATGTAATTGCCTCGCTTTATCCAAGTACGTAGCATTTGTTTTTACGGAAAAAGCATGTTCACTTTTTATAAAAAAAATCATAACTCACATTTGGTTAAAAACAAAGTTAGTCAACGATATATTCAACATTCTCTTTCACTAAACGTGAACCATCTTATTTTTCCTTAAGTTCAAATTAACAATAACTTATGTAATATTCCACATCTTAGAGTTTACTGAGTTCATATTATACCAAAGTTAATTTTCTCAATCCAACTCATTGCATATTTGAAATAAGATTAATCATGGACCGACCATCGTAGGATTTGGCAGGCCAAAATAGTTGGGTTAGCTCATTGAAACCCACTAATTAATATGTGTGTTTACCGTATAAAACTATTGGAAAATATTTAATTATTAGTTCCACTTTGTTATAAAAATAATTTAGTCTTTCAATTTAATTAAATCTTTTAAATTTGATATCTTATTAATTTAATTCAAAATTACTAATATCATTAGCCTTGAATATAATAACTTTAGTTAAATTAATTTTCTCTTTTTAAAACCAATACTTTGTTTTACTGAAAATTTTCGATTTAATACTAAAAATAATATTTTGATTTAATACAAAATACTAAAAATTTTCACTTACCATTCAAAACATAAATTCATGCGTTTAAGTGAATTTTATATACATTTATCGTATTTTTAATCATAATTTTGTTAATTAAAGTTTAAAGTATCTAAACTAATATTTCATATATTTTCAAAAATGATTAGATTTTAATTATTAACAAAAAATAATTTTTATACTAGTTATGGGAGAGCATCTCCTACGCAATAATGAATTTATTTGATTATGGGACTCAGTAACAAGTCCATAGGAGTTCGTGTGTTCAACCTAAGATATTAGTTAGGTGAGAAAACCTGAAAATTAGCTAAATACCCCACGGGCCAGCAAAACTGAGAAGGTTCCACTTAGAATGACAGAGAAAGATGCTGAGGATGAATCACTTTCAGGATTCTACATTCCAATAACTTTGAAAATAACCAAATATTGAAATGTAAAAATGACAGAAATTTTACGTTGAAACTAACAATAGGGAGAAATAACTTGCCAAATCAGATCAATTCATTATCGAAATGAATAACAAAAATACAATGATGAATAAGACTTTGTTGTTGAATTGCTCTCACTGTATGTTATTTTGATAAAACCATAGTGTATTTATAACTGAGATCTTGTCCAATGTATGCCACGTTCTGCATATCAGGTTGTGCTCTTGATTTTTTGTTGCACGTTTGATAGTGTATGATTTCTTCTTGTGGTAGATTTATGGTTGGACCATGTCATTGACACTTGCTTTCCTCTTTGACGGGATCTGTTCCGAACAATATGTCATGGTGACATATGTATAACATGTTTCATGATCGATTTGTATGACCCCATCGTCATAGTTCGTCACCACTTTGTATGACCTGATGGTCATACTTCGTGACCGGTCTATATGACCCGATTATCATGTTACTGATACCAATCAAGAATGAGTCGATCGGTCCCTTTAGGAGATTACTCAATCGGCATATTAACGACTAGTGCTCGGTCACAACAATCTCACCCTCCAGCCGTAGAGCATATTCCGATCACTTTTTGATCTTTGGAATCTATTCTATCCAAACTTGTTTGGAACATAACTGGTGTTTTTGATCGTCACCACCTTGGTGAGCATATCGGAAGGATTATCGAAAAACTTTTTAATAAAGAGCATCTATTATCTTGTTGAAGGTCTTCAAGTATAGGCAATGGTCTTCTTTTGAGCGCTCAAACCAATTCTCTCTCATGAAGTTGTCGAACTTCATATATCATTGTCTCATCTCTATTTTTCACAAACCCCTCGGGTTGATTCATATACAACCATTCTTCTACATCTTCGTGTAAAATGTTGTCTTTATGTTCATATGTTAGACCTCAAGGTTGAAGTACGCGCCAAGAATGCCGTTTCAATTGACACAAGCTTCACTGGATTGAACATTACACCAAAGTATTATCGCCTTCTTCTCACGAAGTTGTTTAACACTAATCGGACCTTGTACCAAACGCTACAATCGGCTTCCAACTTTTTTTTGAAAACCCATTTATTCGACATTGGCTTTTTACCTATCGGTGACTTGACATGCTCATACATCTTATTGTTGTCAAGTGACATAAACTCATCTTGCATTGCCTTTTACCATTTGTCGGTGTTCTTCATACTCATGCCCTCTTGGTATATCTCGTGTTCCCCATGTTCTGAGTCTAATACATAATCATTGATCGGGTGGTGCTTCTTAACTCACCAATCGGCAATTCAGCGTTTGGCGGACTTTCTGTGTGAGGATCGGTAGGTTCTCGATCATCGATCAGCTTGGGAAGATCCTCATTCTACTCATGTTCGGTATTTATCGGTGATGCAACCCAGGTTAATCAGTGTCGATCGTTATTATCGATCATGATTCTATCGTGTTCAATTGGTCTGACTCCTTGGAATAAGAAGTTAAATTTGTTGTTGGTCGAAAAACCCTACATCCCTCGATCGAATTACTTTCTTGCAATTCGAATTCCACGATTTGTATCCAAATTCGTTTTCTCTGTATCTCGAAATACCCCAAAATGGGAATGCATGTAAAATTTCTTTATTTGTTCATTTGGAATAAAAATCTTCACTCTACAATCGAACACTCTTAAATGGGGATATTTTGGTTTCTTCCCGAACCAAAGTTCATTCGGATTCTTAAATTCATTTGATGTTGATGGGGATTTGTTCCTCATATAACACCGCATTTAGTATTGCCTCCTCCCTAAATCTCTTCTGCAACTTAGTGGTGGTCAGCATACATCTCGCATTATCCAATAGTGTTTGTTTTAGCCGTTTGGCTATTCCCTTATGTTGCGGTGTATCGGGCGATGTCCTCTCATGTCTGATCCCCTTATATTTGCAATACGTATCAAGTTCTAACGATGTGTACTCACCGCCATTGTCATTACTCAAAGAAATAGGCCTCTTGCCCATCTCTCGTTTGGCCATGTTTTGGAATTCCTTGAACTTGACGAATGCTTCGTCCTTAGTCCTTAATTCCAGACATTCCGTCTAGCATCATCTACAAACGAAACAAAATATTTATTCCCATTGAATGTTTTCAAGTCAAATTCTCCACACACGTCGGTATAGACCAGGGCCAGTTGTTGAGACTTTATGGTCGATATGATGTAGAAAGAAACCCTATATGCTTTCATTCCAAGCATTCTTGACATCAACTTAGGGCAGTACTTTTCCTATTCGGAAAATAAACATCGCTCCAAAAATGTTTGAGTCCATCAACTCCTAGGTGTGCCAATCTTTTTTGCCATGTGTCCAAATAAATATCATATTTTGCTGTGGTAGTAAATTGTATCACGGTCAACACTTTCGTCTGATACAAGGTACATTCAGAACCACAATTGCAACTATCATCGATTCCTTTTTAAGTTTCCATCCGTTCCTGCACACTCATGTAACCTTCAAGGTTGAACACATTTTCAGATTGCAGATTTAAACCTAGGGTATGAATATGTCTTACGAGAATGAGTTTAATCCCTAAGTTCGTCCTCATCTCAATGGTGATGATCCATTCGATTGTACAGAGCACTCGAATTCCCCATTTTCACCATACTGAAGTCACTGCAGTGTAGGTTGTAATATTCCTTCGATTTGGTGTATCATGATAGAAGGTAGCTGAATCAAATACCTACTCTTCCATACCCCATTGAGATATATTTTGTTCTCCAACTCATAAAATAATAAGCTCGTCTCCACTAGACGACTTGCTCATTTTTTCATGTTCAGCATCCTTGTTTTTCTTATGATCTCATGTGACCGTTTGTAGTGGACACAATACTTCTTCAGATGACTGATCACTCGGAATGATAACACACTCTCGTTTCCCCGTTCGAATTTGCCCCATTCGATTTGTCACACCCTATTGACTTGTTTCTTTTTCATGTCACGATCGATATGACCCTCAGCCTTGTCGATGGGTAGTTGATGCCAACATCTTGTGCCCCTCCTTTCGAGTATCATACCTTATTTCTTGTTCATTAAGAAAGTTTTCCACTAGTACCAATGAGGACAGCAGTGTGATATTGCCGGGGGTATTTACATCATTTTGATACCCGGAGGTCGTCTTGCTTAACTAAATGATGTTTTCGGTTTTCAATTATATTTATGGAGTAATGTGAAATCAGGGGTAATCTCGTATAAGAATTTTGATGACGTTTTGAACATTTTTGGTTGATTTCGGTCTAGAAGATGCCATGTATAAGGATTCTGATGAGCTCGTTAGTGATTTTTTGCGATATTTTAGGCTATCTTCGAAGTATTCGGAGATGAGGAACTTGTTAAGGGTATTTTCTGGTATTTTCTCGGCATTACGTGTTATCTCTGTTCGACCGGGATGAATTTGGAAAAACCAGAGATATTAATTGAATCCAAGATAAAAAAAGGAAATTGACCGATTAAATACAAATACCATAAAACATTTTTAGTCTAGATCAGTTTGGCGCCGTCCGTAAGGACCGAGACTTAGTTCCATTGAGAGTTCTTGTGTCGAGCTTGGATCCTATTATATGAGAAAAGGAAAGAACAATTGATGAAGATGTGAAAATTTTGTTGCAAGGAGGACTCATCGAGCCTCTGAAATACACATAATGGATCACAAACATATTGGTGGTTCCAAAGTCGAACAATAGCTAGAGAGTTTGTATTGATTTCACTTAGTTGAGTGAAGCATGGTTGGAGAATCGATGAAGTCAATCGATGAGCAAAAATGTGATAGGGAGAATGTGTGGAAGTCAACATTGATGGTATACAGATAAAGAGCCGACATGGAAACAATCATTTCCAATATTTGAGCGAATGTTTCAGTATGCCGAGGAGGCATCGAATGAAGTGCAACTCTCCTAGATGTGTGTTCTATGTGAAAGCAAGGAATTTCATTGGTCCTATGATATTTGTAGGATGAGCATAAATTGATAAGTTGTCAATCGAGGATAGTTTGATATTCTTTCGTGCATTGCGCAAAGGTAAATGTTTGGAATGGAATGACTAGAGTCGATTGGTTTTTGAAAGTTGGAAAGAGTATATGAGTAAATATTCGTTTATGTCTCCAACTTCCCATCGGGAACTTTTGATTTTATATTTTGTTTCATTCAATGAAGCCACAAGTGCTGCCTTGGTTGGGCACAATGACTAAAAACAATGGTCAGTAATTATGTTAGTAGGAAAATACAAATGGTCGAATTTTGGTATATCAACCTTAGTCCTATTTGGAGAGGAGAACTAAGACCTTATAAAAGTGAATCTCATGAAAATGATTGTATATGCAGAATCATCTATTGATAGAAAGAGACCGAGTGATTGTTTTCTTTCAAAGAAACGTTGTAGAGAATGGTTATGTGATGTGGTCACATTTATAATATCCTCTTTGGTACTATACATTTTGGAAGATTGATGAGGTGAAGACCCAAGTTATTTACCCCAATAATGGAATACATATTAAAATTTTCAGTATGATACAATCAGTATGTTTATCATTTTGTCTCGAGCGAGATTTCTTATGCTCAATAGGAGATTGTGGACCTCTATGATACTCGTTAATCTAATTCCATCAACACTGGAGACTTACGAGTAAAAACGCTTTTTCAATATGAAAGACTATGAGGACATTACAGTAGTTTTGAATTGATATGAGAATAATATGATCGTGATCCGCTAAACCAGTCATCATGAGGAAACTAATAAAAAGAGTCTATAGTTTATTCCACTTGGGAGCATGAGAACTTATTGAAACGAATTTCATCCATTGTTATTAGAATTTTTCCCACATATTCTGCATTATCAGAAATTCGTGTCTTTATGTTCGAGGAAGTCATTTATCTATTGCCCCTGATATTTCTAACCAGTCTATCCCCAAGTAAGCATATAAACGTTTATATTTCTCCGGATCCCTAAACAAAAATGTTTAATGAAATGAGTCATTCTATGTCTATGTGGAGTATTCAGAATAATGAGCTTTCAAGATTGATAACTTTCACAGTAAAGTGTATTGCGAGGGAAGAGAATACTCATGTGAATGCACCTATTGTCTAACGAATCAAGGGTGATAACAATGATTTATTATCAACTGTTTATCATCATTATGGAGAGATCAACTAATGAGATTATCTCGAGACGAAGGTCAATATGTGGAATCGTGTAATTGGCAACCAAGTTTGTTTATAAATATTAAAAGTAGCAAATATAATCGGTTAGTATACCATCTATATCTTCGATGTTTATCTTGTGCCAACCTCAGTGCATTCAAGGAGAAAGTTTACGCCAGAGACTATGCTGACTATCTGATTGCTCAATATCTATCCAACTATGCGAAGGTGATGAGATAAATATTGCAAGTTAAATTACAAGTTGGTTCAGTATTGCTGTAAGTATATACGACGAATATTGCAAGCGAAATTAGAAGTTGAGCCATAATTGCTCTAAGTATCTATGGCGATAACTAAATCATTGTTAATAATTGTCCTATCGAAATCTGAGGATTGATATTGTTATGAACTTTCCTTATGACTGTAGACAAGAAGAAATTTTGCATTATGGTATTGAAATGAGACATTGAATGTATATAAGTTGGAGATGGATCACAAGTTTGGGAATAAGATCGAGAACATAAGGTGATAAACTTCCTATGGATTATGTTGTTTGGCACTTTGGGATTCCTAAGGTCTTGGTATCATACAACGTAACGAAATTCTTCGAAAAGTGTGCAAATGAATAATTCGAGTATTATTATGTTTAATAGAAGTAGTACGCTACACACATGAACAGAAAGGGAAGCTCCGTTTGGTGTTTTATTTTCGATTTTAGATATTGCGGAAAAAACGCAAGTGAATGATGCAAGCACTACTGTAATGTGTGACGTTTCACATATGGGGAATTTATATTTGCTAATGGATTTATTGAGATTTGTGGAAGTTGAATTAGTGATGCATTGATAACGTCATATAGAGGATGGCTATTCGAACGGAGTTATGCAATTACAAGTTCGTTTATTGATATTGACTAAATATGTTGGCAAGTTGTACTTTGCATTGGAAGGTCCGAATTGAGTTACGGCGGGGGTGAGAGAAAGAATGTATAAAATGATGAATATGAGCAGAGAGGAACTGCCACATGCTTGACATATTTTGAATTTGTGCAAGTATTATATATAGACATGACTCTTCAATATTTTTAAAATAAAATCCCTCTCTTTTTTACCATATTGTGAATTTTTCGTATCATTTTTTACGACACGAGATCAATCGACTAAGGGACTGGTATGATAGGAGTGAGGTTCATTGCATTTAGTCTGATGGAGGATGGAAATTATACAACTTAAGATAGATTAGAAATACAATGTACGCGTGTCGTGTAGTCAATCAATCTCAAACTCGTCAAATTGGATACATGGGTCAAAATACTTTTAAATATGAGGAGTCTCTATGTCTGCAGCAGAATCGTCTATATATACATACTATACAAATATGTCAAGGGGTCGATTGTTTGATAGCCGACCACGTACCGGGCATTATTCCTTGGCACATGTGAGCTTTTTACCCGATGCCGTCGAGGGTCTCTCCCTCACTGTGGTCATAGTCTACAGTGAGAAAGGACATCTGTTTCCTTCATTGTCCCAAAAGGACCATTAAGTCCAGGGAACTGGATCTATATAGGTGGGGTTGAAATATTTACGTCAATTTAAGGATTGCACAATGAACCTGACGCAACTTCTGTCTAGACGGTGAAAGCTCTCTGGTGCGAGGCACCCGAGTAGGAATGAAATATTTACGCTAGTATAAGGATTGTACCATGAACATGGCTCTACATCTATTTGGGCAGCGAAGGTTTCCTACGTTTACTTTACTTTGCGGAGGAGAATGGGAAAGGTCTGATTGGTGAAGCGTGCTAGCAAGTATAAAGCATAGAGACACCAGCCACTCCCGATGGCTAAGTGGGTAAAACCATTTAACTCGAGGGACTTGATCCGTATAGGTGGAAGTGAAATATTTATGTCAGTCTAAGGATTGTTGTAACGAACCCGATTTGGGCCTAGCTGTTTTTGTTAAAACGTGCTAAATAAAATGAAAACATTCGAATTTAAACTTAAAACGTAGTTTGAAAACATCAAAGTTCGACAGCATAATTTAGAGTGTTCTCCAAAGGACCGGACTCTATCATCGGACAACCGACGACCTCCTTCCCATGCCCCTCTCATACCTCGTCCGCATCACCTACAAAATCTGTAAAGAGGTCACAATCTATTAAAGGAAACTTCACACACGCTACACATTATCTTTTCATTTTTAATTACACCGTACACACACACGTGAATCATTCCTTTTAACCGTTTTCTTATTTCCCTCTTCTTTTACCCTTATCATTCCCATCATACTTTAACTTTACTGTTGCTGAGAGTAACATGCTCGGTGCATGTCCCACCCAAGCCAACCGTTAGATGTTGGATGACTCGACGGGCCATATGCTTCCCTTCCCCGAGTGGGTACTTAGGCGCTACCCCTTTTTCCACCCGGATTCGTTCTGGCCTTTTCGTACGTATCTTTTCCTCTTTGGAACTTATCGTTCCCTTCATCAGACATGCCCTTCCTTTGGCGAATCGTGTACTAGGCACGCTGCTGGGTTTGGTCTGAGGGTCCATCCTTCCTCACCCCGAGTCTTATTAACATTTATCTCGTTCATTCGTGTCTTTTCCTTTCTTCTTTATTAACCCAATCTCGTTCCCTACGTCTGAACCTTCCCTTACTATATTGTGTTCACTCCACTTACCGTTTGCTTTCGCTTGCTATAATCTTTCCGTGCTTCCCTGCATTTCGTAACATGTCTTAGTTATTCGAATTCCGACGTTATTATCTTATTGTTAACTATGTGATTACCGTAGACCCTACGTGTCCTTTTCCTCCCACGATCCGACGTCGAGACGCAACGAAAACACTTAAACTTAGTATTTCCGCGATAATTTACTTCTTCCTCGAAATCCGCGACAATTCTATGCTGGAAATCAAAATCCACGAAAATTCTACCTTAGAACCGAAATTCGCGATAATATTACACTTCAAGTTTTCGCGACAATATGTTCTTGCCATATTTCCGCGACAATTTGCTCAACACCTTAAATCAACGACAATTTGCATTACCAAAAATCCGCGACAATTTGCTCAACACCTTAAATCCGCGACAATAATTACTCTTCGAAAAATCCGCGACAATAGTTCATTACACAAAATCCGCGATAATAGTTGCTTGCAGGAAATCCGCGATAATTCTCTTCTTTCGCGACAATTTCCGGATTTTCGTGGCTTAATGATAATTAACTCGTTTTTGGGCCTCCCCACCCCTATTTATAGACATCCTAACTTTTCTAATTCACACTTTAACCCCTCCTTTATCTTTTGCTTTACTTTTCTATTTTTCGTTTCCTTTTACGTTCTTTCATTCCCGTATCCCTCGTTATTCCTCGTCTAGACTTTACCGCTACATTCCCTACTATTTGTTCCATCATACCTTTTTCCTAGCTATTACAATTGTACTATTAACCTGACGCTACATCCACCTAGATAGTGAGAGCCCTCAACGCTTTTTGATAGAGCACCGGGAAGGTCTAGAAGGATTCGATCAGTCTAGGCGGAAGTGAAAAATTTACGTCGGTTTAAGGATTGTACCTTGAGCTTGATGCTACTTCTACCTAAATAGTGAGAGCCCCCAACGCTTTTCGGGGGAGTGCGGGAAAGATATAGATATGAAGATGATGGTAGAACGTGCTAGCAAGTATAATGCATAGTGTCATCCGCCTCTTCCGATGGTTAAGGGGATAAAATATCTTATCGCAAGGGACTCGATCAGTCTAGGTGGATATGAAAACGTCAGTGTAATAATTTTTCTATGATCTTGACGCTTCCTCCACCTAGATAGCGAGAGCCCCAACGATTTTCGGGAGAGTGTGGGAGAGGTCTAGATGAGATGGTGTGAAGTGTTACGTGATGATATGCAAGGTGAAAAGACATATGTCTCCTCTGTTGTCCCACAAAGACCATTTAGTACAGGGTACCAGATCTATCTAGGCGGTAGTGAAATATTTACGTCAGTGTAAGGATTGTACCTTGAATTTGACGCTACTGCCGTCTAGACGGTGAAGGTCTTCTTGTGCGAGGCACCCGTACCACCCGAGTAGGAGTGATATATTTACGTCAATCTAAGGATTGTAGCCTAAACCTAGCGCTAATTCTATTCGTGCAGTGATGGTTTTGTACGTTTACTTTCTGCGGAGGAGAACATGAAATGACACGCCTAAAAATGATGAGATGATTACAGGTGCAAGTTTATACCCAGAAAGAAAATGTGATGGGCGCTACTTGAGGCCCACGGGTGCTTATTGAGACCTGAGTTGATGATATTAATTGGGGTGCTATTTGAGACCCGCGGGTTCTTGTTCAGACCCGAGCATATTAGATAAGTTGGGGCGCTAGGTGATGCCAGGAATTAATGGGTGCTTGTTTAGACCCAGAAGTTGCAATTAGTCAGGGTGGTTGGTGAGGCCCTGGACTAGTGGATGCTTGTTCATGTTGTAAATTTACTTATAACCTAATCTGATTAATTGACTAGTTAATCTAAGCTAATTTGTTGTAAAGCAGTAAAGAACACCCAAATTTAAAGTGGTATCCGATCATGTTATCTTAGCTAAGATACGATCGTTTCGGTAATACATTATCCAACCTACAGTTTCAATTAAAACATTGAAACTCAGATATGTTCACAACAACATGAACATAAAATGTAACAGGACAATTCACAGCACACTGGTAAACCCGCAGTTTTAACCGTAAAGTGATGTTACCACTACAGTTGTGAAAAGAACTGTAAAAATTCACTAGAACTCCGAGTTCGACCAGAACCTGTTTCAGAGTTCCAAGGAGACATGTTTCAAATCTGTATACTTTGCACCTGAAACTCAACAGATACGTTAGTAGATGTCAAGAAAAAATGATACAAGTTTACCGTTCACTGTTCGTTCAACAGATACACCTAGAACATTCAAAATACGTTCTAGAAGTCGAGTGTTGTTTCTATAACAGTAGTTAGGTCACAAGATCTCGAAGATCTCACAAGTTCAACCAAGAACGCGAAGTTCAAAGTAGAACAGCTAGAAAGATACACTCACACACAAACGATGTTAAGATCTTTGTGTGTTCAAGTCGAACTCAAGGATTACAGAGTCGCAAAAGGATTCAAACACAAGAGAGATTCAAACGCACAAGAGAGATTCAAAACGCTAGAGAGAAAGCCAAACGTCACACACAAATCTAGGGTTTTTGTACACAGTGTAAAAACCCCGGCTTATATATGCTGGCTAAACCGACTTACTGAACTCATAATGAACCTATAGAGATCAGTCCAAGTTCATAATCGACTTATACCATCTTTACCTTATAAAAATCTCCCCCTTGCTATTTGTCGATTTGTAGTTTGTACCTGTAACACCCGAGATTTACTATCCTCTTGGATTTCATCTTACTCACACTTAAAGGGGCGATGAACTCCCCCTTAATTCGAAAAGGGATTATCGGGGAGGGATGAACAATCACAAGACATGCCTAATTCTAGGTAGGGATTGCTCCCCCTGAGTCCAGATGCGTAAGCTCCTCGAATAGGAGTACGCCAGGCCTCGGGAATACAGACGGTTAGTACTAAAATGCACATGCACTTTCAGATATGACTCTTGGCAAAAGAAATAAAACACCATACACAACCTTACATAAAGCAGTAAAGATACGGTAGGTTTGATGTTCACATAATGAGATATAATCCATACATAGATCAGACAGTACACTGCAGTTACCATGCAACTGCAGGAATTTTTCAATTAGAGCATCAAACAGCACATGCATACATCATAACAGAGAAACAATGAGAGAAGTTACAGTAGTTTATGGACACAACATTAATCCTAACGCATTTCGTAGTTGAATAAACTGTGCAAATTCTAGAGGTTTCGTAAATATATCAACAATTTGATCACACGAAGACACAAATTTCACACAGACAGTTTTATTTTCAACTAGATCCCTCACATAATGATGCCTAATCTCTATGTGTTTACTCCTAGAATGATAAACTGGATTTTTAGCAAGATTTATAGCACTTGTATTATCACAATACACTGGAATAGTATCAATTAATACAGAATAATCTGAAAGTTGTGACTTCATCCATAAAATTTGAATGCAACTACTAGCTACTGACACATACTCAGCTTCAGTCGAAGAGAGTGTGACTGTGTTTTGTTTCTTGCAAAACCAAGATACTAGACACGGACCAAAGAAGTGACAAGAGCCACTAGTACTTTTTCGATCAATCTTACACCCATCATAATCAGCATCACAATAAACACTAACATTTAATTCATCAAATTTTGGATAGAAAAGACCAATATTAGTAGTTCCAAGCAGATATCGAAAAATCCTTTTTACAGCTTTTAAGTGTGAGACTTTGGGATTAGATTGAAATCTAGCACACATACACACATCAAACATTATGTCGGGTCTTGACGATGTAACATATAGTAAGGAACCTATCATGCTTCTATAGAGAGTTTCACTCACACATTCTTCAGCATCATCACTTATAAGATTTTGATGTGTTTGCATAGGTGTTTTCATAGATTTAGCATTATAAATTTCATACTTCTTTAAGAGTTCCTTTATATACTTAGACTGGGAAATAAAAATTCCAGATTCACTTTGCTTAATCTGCATACCGAGACAAAATGATAATTCACCCATCATGCTCATCTCAAATTCTTTTGACATAAAATCACAGAATTCAGAATTTAAATCATGATTTGTGCTACCATATATAATATCGTCCACATACAATTGAACAAGAATTAAATCATTTTTCACACATTTTATGAACAAGGTTTTGTCTACACACCCTTTCCTATATCCACAAGATATTAAAAATGAACTTAACCTATCATACCAAGCTCTAGGAGCTTGTTTAAGACCATATAGAGCTTTATGCAATTTAAACACATAATCAGGTTTTGATGGGTCAACAAAACCAGCAAGTTGTTTAACAAGGATATTTTTATATATGAAACCGTTTAAAAAGGCAGTTTTGACATCCATTTGAAATAATTTAAAGCCTTTGTAAGCTGAAAATGCAAGTAACATTCGAATAGATTCCATTCTAGCAACTGGAGCAAAGGTTTCACCATAATCTATACCCTCTTCTTGACTATATCCCTGAGCTACTAACCTAGCCTTATTTTTTACTATATTTCCATGCTCATCTAACTTAACCTAACTTAGTTCCTATGATGCTTTGATTAATTGGGGGTGGAACTAGTTCCCAAACTTTGTTTTTCTTAAATTGTAATAGTTCATCCTGCATGGCATTTATCCAATTAGTGTCATTTAGAGCATCATTCATACATTTCAGTTCAAGCAAGGAAATAAAAGCATGTAGTTTGCAGAAAGCATTAAATGATCTACGGGTTCGAACAGACTCATTAACCTCACCCAAAATATTTGATTTATTAAGACATTTGGGATGTTTGGTATGTAGGAGGGTTTACTAGGTTGCTGATTTTCTGCAAGTGGTTCTAGTTCATAATTTTTAGGTAACTTGTCACTTACAGGGTCTTCATTATTCAAGATAAAAGGTTGTTCTTCATTTTCAGATGTTATAGAGTTTTCATCAATTGGTTCGATTTCTAGATTTTCTAGATTTTTATATGTTTTATCAAAGAAGATAACATGGATTGACTCTATGACATGTCGTTTATCTTTTAAGAATACTCTAAATGCTTTTCTATTTGACGAATAACCTACAAATACTCCTTCCGAACTTTTACTATCGAATTTGTCTAAGTTTAACTTATCGTTATTGTGAACAAAACATTTACACCCAAAGACATGAAAATATCCAACATTGGGTGTTTTATTAAAAAGTAGTTCATAAGGAGTTTTTTTAAGTATACCTCTAAGAGTGACCCTATTAATAACATGACAAGCCGTGTTTACTGCTTCAGCCCAAAGGTATTTAGGTGATTTATGTTCAATTAACATGGAACGAGCCATTTCTTGTAGAGTTCTATTTTTACGCTCAAATACACCATTTTGTTCGGGAGTTATAGGACAAGTGATGTTGTGTTCAATTCCTGAGTTTTGACATAGGTTTGAGAATTCATTATCGTTGAACTCACCACCATTATCACTTCTTAAAAATTTTATTTTAAGATCCATTTTATTTTTCCACTCGTTTTTAAATTTACTAAAGTATGAAAAATATTCAGATTTCAGTTTTAGAAAAAAATACCCAGGTAAACCTTGTGAAATCATCAACAATTACAAAGCACCAATTTTCACTCCCTAAACTAGATGGTTTTATTTCACCAAATAAGTCCATATGTAGTTTTTCTGATTTCCTAGAGGAGTTTATTCATTCCATTAACCTTATTAAAATTGGCTCTAGTTTGTTTAGACTTAACACACACTTCACAATTAAATTTAGTCTTACTAAATGTTTTATCTAGACCCCTAATTAGCTCATGCTTTTGCAGTTTCAGAATTAAATCTAAACTAGCATGTCCAAGTTTTCTATACCATTCAAGTGTAGAATCACATTGGGAAATTAGGCATGCATCAATACTATCAATTTTATTTAACATATAGACATTCTTAAATCTACATGCTTTAAAGATTAGTTTATCATGCTTGTACACATAACATGCATCTTTGCATAAAGAAACAGTATATTTAGAGTCACATAATTGGCTAACACTTATCAGATTATGCATCAAATTGTCAATATGTAGAATATTAGAAATTTCAAAAGACTGATATTTAAAAGTTCCTGTACCTACTACCTTACCGTTAGAGTTGTCCCCGTAGGTAACTCTACCCCCTCTAGAACTCTTATAATCAATAAGCAACCCTTTGTTTCTTGTCATATGTCGGGAACACCCACTATCGAGGATCCATGCTTGCAATTTTAGGTATCCATTTCTGATTAATACTATAAAACCTAAGATGTTCATGTTTCCTAGTGTAAGCAATTAATCGGTCAATCAGTTTATAAACAGATAGATATTTTTCATTAGGGTGTCTAAAGTTATTTGGCAGTGTAATAATAGATTGGTTGAGCGATCTAGTTTTAATTACTCTACTAGAAGCTTGCCACTTTTCTTGTTTGGATTTAACGTTAAAACCTATTCCATGTCTAATTGATTCATGAGTAACATTGAATTTAACAGATTGGTCATTCTTTGAAGAGCAAGGGAATTCAGATTCTAAGAATTCGGAGTTATAAGATATAAAGGCTTTCAAAAATTTGGTTTCTGTTATTTTATTTGACACAGTAGCAGATTTATTCATTTTTGAAAATTCAGGATTTGGAAGAGCAGGTTGAATATCAGATTTTGCAGGGGACAGCAAACAATCAGAGCATTCAGGAGTGACAGATTTAACAAAACGCATAGACTATTTTGGAGAATATTCAGTTGTGTTATTGAATCCAAGACCAGTCTTGTCATGAAAATTCTTTTGCACACTTAGAATTTTGCTTAGAAATTGTGTACTTGGATTATTTTGTATATCTAGTTTTTGGATATGTTCATTTTTTCTTTTATTAAGTTATCATATTTTTCTTCTAATTCTGAGTATTTTTTAGCAAGTTTTGTAAGCTCAATAAGTAGATCACTGCATTCATCAGAATTGTTCGAACTGACCTCACTGTCAGATTCAATCCGATCCATTCCAACTAGGGCAAGATTCTCTTCAGTGAGAGAAGCATACCCACAGTTTTCGGAATCACTTGATGAAGAGAGATCTTCATCAAGAAGAGCTTGCAAAACTGAAGTTGTCTTTTCTTTTTCCTGTTTCAAAGATGGACAATTAGACTTTAGGTGACTTGGTTTTTTACAGTTAAAACAGATAATGTTTTTTAATTTTTCATTATTTGTTTTAAATGTCTTCTTAGCTTTTAGGAGTTTCTGAATTTTTTTAGCTAACAGGACAATTTATTTATCTGAATCACTTGAGGATTCAGATACATCAGTTTTCTCAGAGATTTCCTAGGTATTTGAAGTGGAAGGAGCAGACTTCTTAGACTTAGTTGATTTTCTAGGATGTTTGCTAATGATAGAGTCTGTTGATTTTAAAGTAAGAGAAGAGGACTTTTCAACTAGTTGTTGTCTACTCCTAATGTATAGTTCTTTTGTCAAAAGTGTCCCAAACAGTTCATCGACGTTTAAAGTTTCTAAATCTTTGGTTTGTTCAATTGTTGTCCTAAGAATTTCTCATTTATTATCTAGACTTCTAAGCACTTTAGAGTTCTTTTTTTCATTAGACATTTTATGACCCAACAGTTTCATTTCATTCTCCAAGAGAATGAAACGCTGCTGCAGTTCAATCATGGACTCATCATTTGACATTGAAAACATTTCAAATTCGTGTTTAAGCATATTTAGTTTTGTTTTCCTAATTTTGGAAGTTCCTTCATATATGATTTCTAGTTTAGTCCATGCCTCAATAGCAGTGGTGCATCTATAAATTTTGTTAAATTCTGACACACTTAGAGCAGAGAATAGAGCACTTGAACATCTAGCATTTAATTCTATTGCAGTGTCCTTAGATACAGTAAACGGTTCAGTATCAGTATCGGGTACCAGACCTTGACCATATACGACACATCTGTAAATTTTTGAATCTTGCTTAAGAAAAGTAAGCATGTTTGCTTTCCAGTAGCCAAAGTCTTTTCCATTAAACTTAGGTAGTTTATTTAAAAACCATCCTGTTTTATGGTGATTACTTTCGTTAGATGTTTCTTCCTTAGACTCACCAGTCTTAGACATGCTTATCAAATTGAAAGCATTAACACTTAGCAAAGCAAGTAATAGGGCAACAATTAATCACGATCAATACAATCAGATAGAGATTTAGCGCACACAAGTTAACAGGCAGTTTAGATTTAAGTCAATAACAAGAAACATGTTATTTAGTAGCTACCCCGCATATCCACCACTTGTTGTAAATTTACTTATAACCTAATCTGATTAATTGACTAGTTAATCTAAGCTAATTTGTTGTAAAGCAGTAAAGAACACCCAAATTTAAAGTGGTATCCGATCACGTTATCTTATCTAAGATACGATCGTTTCGGCAATCCACTATCCAACCTACAGTTTCAATTAAAACAAAGAAACTCAGATATGTTCACAACAACAGGAACATAAAATGTAGCATGACAATTCACAGCACACTGGTAAACCTGCAGTTTTAACCGTAAAGTGATGTTACCACTACAGTTGTGAAAACAACTGTAAAAATTCACTAGAACTCAGAGTTCGACCAGGACTTGTTATTCCAAGGAGATCTGTTTCAGATCTGTATACTATGCACCTGAAACTCAACAGATACGTTAGTAGATGTCAAGAAAAAATTATACAAGTTTACCGTTCACTGTTCGTTCAGCAGATACACCTAGAAAGTTCAAAATACGTTCTAGAAGTCGAGTGTTGTTTCTAAAACATCAGTTAGGTCACAAGATCTCGAAGATATCACAAGTTCAACCAAGAACGCGAAGTTCAAAGTAGAACAGCTAGAAAGATACACTCACACAAACGATGTTAAGATCTTTGTGTGTTCAAGTCGAACTCAAGGATTACAGAGTCGCAAAAGGATTCAAACACAAGAGAGATTCAAACGCACAAGAGAGATTCAAAACGCTAGAGAGAAAGCCAAACGTCACACACAGATCTAGGGTTTTCGTACACAGAGTAAAAACCCCGGCTTATATATGCGGGCTAAACCGACTTACTATTCCACGTGGAGGCCCATTGTTCAAGTCCAAACTCATAATGGACCTATAGAGATCAGTCCAAGTTCATAATCGACTTATACCATCTTTACCTTATAACAGTTCATAATGCTTAGCACGTGCATGAATTCAAGGTAAACATGGGTCCATCCTTCAACTGTGACGCCGACACGCTTCTCCACCATCGGACAGTGCTACCGTCGAACCATAGCGGGGCCAGTCCTGCCCTACGTTCCTCTGGGGCTTCGATCAGTTCAAAATTCTCTTCTAGGCGAATAATCCACGCGTCCGCGTCCCCCATCTTATCTCCCGTGAAACTGTTCATTCCAACATTCTTTAACGCCTCGCTGTAGTACATCCTACCCTTTTCGGGCCTTGACACTTGTTCCATCTGCACGGAGTTTCCCCTCTCCGTCTGTCTCTGTCTTATTGCGCTAACTGGGGAACTCGCCATAGTTTGGAACAGATCCCTGAGACTCTCATGGCTAAACGTGAGGGGCGTCGATGAATCCGCAACCGGGGTTCCTATCGCCGGTGCCTGTTCTGATGCATTGCTATCCTCCTCTCGGTTTCCATTCGCTCTCGTTCTAGGAGCCATCCCTACATTAAGCTTTTGTTATGTCTATACCTACTCATGTCATATGCTACATTCTATGCCCATCCCTTCCTATGCTCGGTTGTCCTCCTATGAGTTTCCTAGACCTTTCTACGTAGGATCGCATCGCTACCGGTTTAGTAGCGATGTTATGCTCTGATACCATTTTGTAACGACCCTAATGTGGGCCTAGATGATTTTGTAAAAACGTGCTAAATAAAACGAAACGTTCGAATGTAAACTTAAAACATAGTTCAAAAACATTAAACTCTAGCAACATAATTTAGAGTGTTCTCCAAAGGACCGGACTCTATCACCGGACAACCGACGACCTCCTTCCCATGCCCTTCTCATACCTCGTCCGCGTCACCTACAAAATCTGCAAAGCGGTCATAATCTATTAAAGGAAACTTCACACACGTCATGCTTATCTTTTCATTTCTTAAATACACCTACACACACGCGTAAGTCGTTTCTTTTAATCATTTTCTTATTCCCTTCTTCTTAATCTTTTACCCTTATCATTCCCCTCATTCTTTAACTTTACTGTTGCCGAGAGTAACATGCTCGGTACATGTCCCGCCCAAGCCAACCGTTAGCTGTTGGTTGACTCGACGGGCCATATCCTTCCCTTCCCCGGGTAAGTACTTAGGCGCTACCCCTTCCAATCCGTTCTGCTCTTTACGTACGTATCTTTCCATATTTTTTTTGGAACTTAATGTTCCATTCATCAGACATGCCCTTCCTTTGGCGAATCGTGTACTAAGCACTATGTCGCGTTCGGTCGGACGATCCATCCTTCCTCACCCCGAGTGTTATTAACATTTGCCTCGTTCATTCGTGTCTTTTACTTTCTTTCTTACAAACCCTTCCCGTTTTCCTAAGTTGGAACATTCCTTTACTACATTGTGTTCACTCCGCTTACCGTTTGCTTTCGCTCGTTATAATCTCTTCGTGCTTCCCTGCATTTCGTAACAGGTCTTAGTACTCGATTTCCGACGTTATTATCTTATTGTTAACTATGTGCTTACCGTAGACCCTACGTGTCCTTTTCCTCTCATGATCCGGCGTTGAGACGTGACTAAAAACCCAAACTTTGTATTTCCGCGATAATTCACTTCATCCTTGAAATCCGCGACAATTTTGTGCTTAGGAAAAAATTCGCGATAATTTGTTCTTCAAAATTTTCGCAATAATTTGCTCTTCAACGTTTCCGCGACAATTTTGCTCTTCTGCTTACAAATCCGCGACAATTCTCTTTGATCGAAATTCGCGACAATTTGCAAGGCTTAAAATCAGCGACAATTTTCTCTTTCTCGACAATTTTCGTGTTTTTCGGGTTTTTCGTGGAATTTCGTGTCTTAGTGATAATTAACTTGTGTTTGGGTCTTCCCACCCCTATTTATAGACATTTTATCTTCTCTAATTCACCTTTTGACCCCTCTTTCCTTTTTATTTTGACCCCTCCTTTATCTTTTGCTTCACTTTTCTATCTTTTCGTTTCCTTTTTCGTTCTTTCATTCCCGTATCCCTCGTTATTCCTTGTCTAGACTTTACCACTATATTTCCTATTATTGTTCCATCATACCTTTCTCCTGGCTATTACATTCTTCCCCACTCATTTTGAGTTTCATCCCGAAACTCGTGCGTCCCAATCTTCCATTAATTTCGGCGTTCTCTGTCTAATCTCTCGTTCCGTTTCCCATGTAGCTTCCATTTCTCCCTGATTGGACCATTGTACTTTCACCATGGGAATTAGTTTGTTTCTGAGATTTCTTTCCTCTCTGCCTAGGATTTTCACTGGAACTTCCTCGTATGTCAATTCTGGGGTTATCTCTATGGGTTCCCCCACACATTCTTGGATTCCTTCAGTCACACTCCTCCTCAGTTGGGATACGTGGAAAACGTTGTGTACCCCCTCATCTCTTCCAGAAGCTTCATCTGGTATGCTTGGTTTCCGATTCTTCGTTCCACCTCGTACGGTCCGATGTACCGAGGACTCAGCTTACCTGTCCTTGTGGTCCTTAGTACCCCCTTCATCGGCGATATCTTCAGATAAGCGTGATCCCCAACTTTCAGCTCCAGGAGTCTCCTTTTTATGTCTACCCAACTTTTGTATCGATCCTGTGCCTCCTTAATGTTCTTTCGTATCACAGCCACCTTTTCAACGGTAATTTCTACCAATTCTGTTCCCGTGGTCTTTCTCTCCCCCACCTCATCCCAGGATAGTGGTGTACGACACTTCCTCCCGTACAGTGCATTATATGGAGCCATGTCAATGCTTCTCTGGAAACTATTATTATATGCAAATTCTACCAGCGGTAGGAAATCTTCCCAACCTCCCTTAAACTCCAACACGCATGCTTGTAACATACCCTCCATAATTTGGTTCGTTCTCTCGGTCTAACCATCCGTCTATGGGTGGTAAGCTGTGCTCATGCTTAATTGAGTTCCGTGTTGTAACGACCCTAATTTGGGTCTAGCTGTTTTGTTAAAACGTGCTAAATAAAACGGAAACATTCGAATGTAAACTTAAAACGTAGTTCGAAAACATCAAAGTTCGACAGCATAATTTAGAGTGTTCTCCAAAGTACCGAACTCTATCACCGAACAACCGACGACCTCCTTACCATGCCTCTCTCATACCTCGTCCGCGTAACCTACAAAATCTGTAAAGCGGTCACAATCTATTAAAGGAAACTTCACACACGCTACACATTATCTTTTCATTTCTTAATTACACCGTACACACACATGAATCATTCCTTATAACCGTTTTCTTATTTCCCTTTTCTTTTACCCTTATCATTCCCATCATACTTTAACTTTACTGTTGCCGAGAGTAACATGCTCGGTGCATGTCCCGCCCAAGCCAACCGTTAGCTGTTGGATGACTCGACGGGCCATATGCTTCCCTTCCCCGGGTGGGTACTTAGGCGCTACCCATTTTTCCGCCCGGATCCGTTCTGCCCTTTTCATAGGTATCTTTTTCCTCTTTGGAACTTACCGTTCCCTTCATCAGGCATGCCCTTCCTCTGGCGAATCGTGTACTAGGCACAATGCTGGGTTCGGTCGGACGGTCCATCCTTCCTCACCCCGAGTCTTATTAACATTTATCTCGTTCATTCGTGTCTTTTCCTTCTTCTTTATTAACCCAATCCCATTCCCTAAGTCTGAATCTTCCCTTACTATATTGTGCTCACTCTGCTTACCGTTCGCTTTAGCTTGTTATGATCTTTCCGTGCTTCCCTGCATTTCGTAACAGGTCTTAGTTATTCGAATTCCGACGTTATTATCTTATTGTTAACTATGTGATTACCGTAGACCCTACGTGTCCTTTTCCTCCCACGATCCGACGTTGAGACGAAACGAAAACACTCAAACTTAGTATTTCCGCGATAATTCACTTCTTCCTTGAAATCCGCGACAATTCTACACTGGGACCGAAATCCACGACAATTTCATGCTAGGATCAAAATCCGCGATAATTTGTGCTATAAGTAGAAATCCGCCACAATTTTACACTTCGTAAATTTCCGCGACAATTTTGTTCTTCCTCATTTCCGCGATAGTTTTGTACATCATGATTTTCGCGACAATTTTTCAAAGGGTCATTTCCGCGACAATAATTGCTCGTCCGAAAATCCGCGCTAATTTTCCACACGTAAAAATCCACGACATTTTTGCACTACAAAATTTTCGCGATAATTTTCCTTCTTCGCGGCAATTTTCGAATTTTCGTATCTTAATGATAATTAACTCATTTTTGGGCCTCCCCACCCCTATTTATAGACATCCTAACTTTTGTAATTCACACTTTAACCTCTCCTTCCTTTGATTTTGAACTCTCCTTTATCTTTTACTTTACTTTTCTATTTTTCGTTTCCTTGTACGTTCTTTCGTTCCCGTATCCCTTGTTATTCCTTGTCTAGACTTTACCGCTACATTCCCTACTATTTGTTCCATCATACGTTTTTCCTGGATATTACACGTGTGATTTCTGTAAGCTTTGCAAAATCTAGACGTGAACCTCGGATCCCGATCTGACACAATATTTACTGGAACTCCATGTAACTTGACTATGTTATCCACGTATATTTTGGCTAGTCTGTCTACTCCGTATGTTGTCTTGACTGCTAAGAAATGAGCCGCCTTTGTTAGGCGGTCAACCACCACCCATATTGCGTCGTTCTTCCGTGGGCTCTTGGTAATCCTGCCACGAAGTCCATGCCGATGCTATCCCATTTCCACTCTGGAATCTCCAAGGGTTGTAGCTCGCCCCCTGGACGTTGGTGTTCGGCCTTAACTCGCTGGCAATTTTCACATTTGGCCACAAAGTTTGCAATCTCATTTTTCATTCCATTCCACCACGAGTGCGTTTTTAGGTCTCGAAACATCTTAGTACTTCCTGGGTGAACCGAGAAGGCCGAACTGTGTGCCTCTGCCATAATCTTCTTTCTTAACTCTGGCCTATTTGGTACCCATACCCGTTCGTTCATTCTGATTAGCCCATCGCTTCCTTTGCTTATCTCCGGTTTATCGCTTCCGGCTCCCTCTTTTCGTGTTACATGTTTCTCGGGGTGTGATATCTGGGGCTCTAGTACTTCCTCTAGTATCTCTGGCTTTGCGGTAATAGTCCCCAATATAGTTGTGGTCGACTCTACCACTTCTAATTGTAGGTTCTCCATTTCTTTTAACAATATGTTTGCTAATACGCCATGGGTTTTCCTGCTTAGTGCATCGGCTACTTGATTCGCTTTTCCGGGGTGGTACTGAATGTTCAAGTCGTAATCTTTTATCAGTTCTAACCATCTCAATTGTCTCATATTAAGCTCTCTCTGTGTTAATAGGTACTTCAAACTCTTGTGGTCGGTGAATATCTCGCACTTCACACCATACAGATAGTGTCTCCAAATCTTGAGTGCGAATACCACCGCGGCTAACTCCAAATCGTGGGTCGGATAGTTCAACTCGTGTATCATCAGTTGGCGGGATGTGTATGCTATGACCTTCCCACCCAGCATTAGTACGCACCCGAGTCCTTCCTTCGAGGCGTCGCTGTATACCGTGAAGTTGTGTCTTGGTGTGGGTAGTACCAGTATTGGTGCATATGTCAACTTCGTTTTGAGACATTCGAAACTCTCTTCACACTTCTCATCCCAAATATACCTCGTTTCTTTCCTGGTCAAGTTTGTCAGCGGCTTGGCAATCCTTGCAAACCCCTCAATAAATTTCCGTTAGTACCGCACTAATCCTAAGAAACTCCTCACTTCCCGAGCGTCTGTCGGTTTTGGACAATTCATCACTGCTTCTATCTTCGTTGGATCTACCGTCATCTCTCTTGCTGATATCACATGTCCTAGAAAAGCTATGATGTCCATCTAGAATTCACATTTGCTATATTTGGCATACAACTTCTCTTGTTTGACAGTTTGTAATACTATTCTCAGATGTCGCTCGTGTTCCTCCTGGTTGCGAGAGTAAACCAAGATATCGTCAATGAATACCACCACGAACTTGTCTAGGTACAGGCGAAATATCCGATTCATCAAATCCATGAAGATCGCTGGGGCAATAGTCAATCCAAATGGTATTACCGTACATTCGTAATGGTCATATCTCGTTCGAATGGTCGTTTTTGGTATGTTCCCTTCCCTCACTCGGACCTGATGATACCCTGACCTCAAGTCTAACTTTGAGAACACCTCCGCACCTTGTAACTGATCAAATAAGTCGTCGATCCTAGGTAGCGGATACTTGTTCTTTATCGTGACCTTGTTTAACTCCCGGTAATCGTAACATAGTCTTAGCTCACCGCTTTTCTTTCTGACAAATAAAACCGGTGCTCCCCAAGGGGCGTTGCTTGGCCTAAGAAATACTTTTTCCAATAGCGACTCAATCTGTTGTTTCAGCTCCTGCATCTCTCAGTGTGCCATTCGGCATGGAGCCTTGGAGATGGGTTGTGTTCCGGGGAGCAGTTCTATTTCCATTTCCACTTCTCTCTAGGGTGGCTGACCCGGTAGCTCGTCGGGAAACACGTCACAGTATTCACAAATTACCAGAACTGACTCCAATGGTGTCCCTTACTTCTGAGTGGTGACTCCAATGATCATCCTACCCTTTTCGGGCCTTGACACTTGTTCCATCTGCACAGAGTTTCCCTATGGTGGGATGTACTACAACGAGGCGTTAAAGAAGGCTGGAATGAACAGTTTCACGGGAGATCAGATGGGGGACGTGGAGGCGTGGATTATTCGCCTAGAAGAGAAGTTTGAACTGATCGAAGCCCCAGAGGAACATAGGGCAGGACTGGCCCCGCTATGGTTCGACGGTAGCACTGCCCGATGGTGGGGAAGCGTGTCGGCCTCACTGTTGAAGGATGGACCCATCTCATGGGAGAAGTTTAAGAATGCGTTTTGGGATTATTACGTGCCAAAAGGGCTTTAGAAAGACAAGAGGACCGAGTTTGACAGAGTGACTCAAGGGAATCGCTCTGTAATGGAGTACATGCATGAATTCAAAGAATTAGGTAGGTACGCCCCCGAGATCACGTTGAGTGAACAAGAAAAGATGCACCGTTTTACAGAAGGGCTGAATGAAATGGTAAAACTGACTATGTATGGCCGCGACGACGAAGAATTTTCGAGTTTAGTGGCAGCGGTAGTCCGAGTGGATGGGGGAATGCGAAGAATGGATAAAGAACGCACCAGAAGCTCCACAAGGAATGAAGTTCAGGGACGGGGAGAATGGAAAGGAAAGGTCACTACAGAGAGTTTCGGGTCTGCACAAGGACCCCCGATCAGGCCTGCGTGCGCCAAATGCGGGAAAAACCATTTCGGAGAATGCCGGGAAGGGACCAACAATTGTTTCAAGTGCGGCCAGGAAGGACATTTCGCTCGAGAATGCACAAAGAATAGAAAGATCGAAACTGGAGTTACCGAAGGCAGGGCAAGGGAAAGGATCACTGGAAATGCTCGAGTGTTCGCTGTAAACAAGGAACAGGCCTCGGAGGACGAAGACGTCGTGGCAGGTACACTACTTTCCTATTATTTGATTGTGGGCGACACATTCGTTTGTGTCGGAGAAGTTGGCAAAACGGTTTGGGATAATGGGAAGTAACGCTACGATCAAAGTAAAAACACCGGAATCCGAACCATGGAGGCAAACAGAATCTATAAGGGGTGTGCGGTGTAAGTGGATACGGTGCGAAAGATGCAGACTTGATTGGGTTGGGGGACATGGGATTCGATGCTATACTGGGAATAATTGGTTATCTAAGTATGATGCGCAAGTGAAATGTCGAGAACGTACGATCACTTTCAGTACGCCGCAGGAAGGGAAACGAGACACGGTCGGAAAACCGATTATGGGTTAGGAGGAAGAGTGATGTGAACTTTAGGACCGGGTACCTTGTGATGGGCAAGGCCCATTAATTATTGGGCTAATTCAAATGGTGGAAACGAATTCCTGCAGCCCATTTGCACACTTAAGGAAAGTGGCCCGATGTTAACGAGAGGACCGAAGATAACCTTAGGCGAAATAAAGCGTTTTCTGGTAACTGGCTCCTTGGTTCTATCCGAATGGTTACAGGCTCACGTTTTCCACGCTTCGGGCCTCCACACGTTTACCACGCTTCGGGCCCGATCACGCAGACCACGCCTCGGTCCCATCCTCGTTTTACATCCCGCGATAGCAACCTCTAACAAACTTGTCAGAGGCGGTTACAGAGCGTGATTTACACACGCTATAAACTCTATAAATACAGGGCGCGACGACGGAAATAGGAGGACCCTTTGGACGCGTAAGAACAGGCCGTTACCCTGCCGAAGTTCTTACTGCTTTCTTTTCCTTGTCATTTTCATTAAGCCTCTGTTGTATTTATCACGAATTATTTGATTAGTGAATAGGCTAAGAGTATAATCTACTCTTAGTCAAGTGGTTTTCACCCCAATTCCTGGGGTTTCCACTATACATCGTTGTGCCATCGTTTATTTCGAGTTTTTAATCCTCTTCCACAACAAAAACAAATCAAAACCGAGTTCGTTTGTTAAACGAACCGGACGACTGTTGGTACCCCCTAAAAGGGACCATAACAGAGAGTATAATGATAAGTCGAATTGGCTAGCATTTGTCACCACTGAGAAGGAAGGGACACCATTGGAGTTAGTTCCGGTAATTTGCGAATACCGTGACGTGTTTCCAGACGAGCTACCGGGTCAGCCACCCCAGAGAGAAGTGGAAATGGAAATAGAACTGCTTCCCGGAACACAACCCATCTTCAAGGCTCAGAAACAAACTAATTCAGATTAGTTACAAGTATCCGCTACCCGAGGCAAGCCATGGAACCCATTGGGTTCAAACTTATTAATCTGGTTGATGATGACTCAACCAAATCTACCCGTATCGGGGCACATCTAGCCCATGCTTTTGAAGAAGAGCTGATCCACTTGTTGAGAATCCACGTGGACATATTCGCCTGGACCCCGAATGATGTTCCGGAGATTGACCGATCCGATAGTGAGAATCGGATCAACACTGAGCCTGGTACAAAGCCTGTTAGGTAGAAGAGGAGACGTTATTCTCCCGAAAAAATCGAGATTATCCCGGCTGAAGTGAACAAACTACTACGGTCGAGGTTTATCAGAGAGATCCACTATATTGAATGGGTTGCAAACCTAGTAGTGGTTTCCATGGCAGATGGGAAATTACGAATGTGTAGTGACTTCACCGACGTCAACAAGAGGTGCGAGTCGGATCCGTTCCCACTGCCACATATTGACAGATTGGTTGATGATGTGTCTGGCAGCACAATGATGAGTACAATGAATGCTTACTCCGGGTACCATCAAATCTTCCTTGTTGAGGAAGATCAGAAAAAATCATCATTCATGACCAAAGATGGAACATATTGCTATGTGGTTATGCCATTCGGCCTGAAAAACGCTGGAGCAACTTACCAAAGGTTGGTCAACAAAATCTTTAGAGATTTGATAGGTCATATGATGGAAGTGTATGTTGATGATATGATTGTCCAGTCTATGAATGATGAAGACCATATTTCTTATTTGTCTCGTTGTTTCAAAGTATGCCGCAAATATAAGCTCAAACTAAATCCAAACAAATGCTACTTCGGGATTCGAAGTGGAAAATTTTTAGGATATTACGTTTCAGAGAAATGCATAGAGGTTAACCCTAAGAAAGTGAATGATATTATTGATATGTAACCTCCAAGAAACAATAGAGAATTTCATAGGCTTACTAGTCGACTCGATGTGCTAAGCATATTTATTTCTAAATCTACAGATCGGGCTCTACCCTTTTTTAGATCTACAGATCGGGCTCTGTCATCTAGACTAGACCGAAGAGTGCGATCGGGGCTTCTTAGATCTGAAGACTTATTTAAGCACTCCCCCAGTGATGGTGAGCCCAACTTGTGATGAACCTTTGGGCTTATATCTAACGGTATCAGAAGTTGCCGTCAGCACAGCTCTTGTAACCATCCGAGATGATGTTCACAAACCTATTTATTATGTGAGCCACTCTTTGGTGTCCGCTGAAACTAGATATACTACTTTGGAAAAGTTCATGTTGGCTTTGAAGAAGGTTGTGCCTAAGTTGAAACATTATTTTGAAGACCGAACGGTTTATGTCTACACTGACCAGCCTCTGAAAGTGGTTCTTAAGCAATCAAATCTAAATGAGAGATTACCGAAATGAGCTATTAAACTCAGCGCTATGTATCTGGAATTCTTGCCCCGAAGGGCGATCAAGGCTCAGGTTCTCGCTGATTTTGTCGTTGAAATGACCCGATCAACCATATTTCTGAACCAATAGGATGATCGTTGGACTGTACATGTAGATGGATCGACCTTTGGAGAAAGAGCGGCGGGCATTACCCTCACAACGCTACAAAGTGATCTTATTCACCCCGCAGTTAAATTTTCCTTTGTTAGAACATATAATGTGGTGGAATATGAAGCTGTATTATCTGCAATGACCTTTCCCTGAAAGTTGAGAGTTAGCAAAGTGTGAATCTTTTCAGACTCAAATTTAGTGGTGGAACAGTTCTCAGTGAGATTTGAAACTCATGATCCGATGATGAAATTATATTGCGCCAAAGTCCTGGAATTATCCAAAAAAGTTCAGTGAATTTTCTCTTTACCATGTGCCACGGGAACAAAATAATGTTGCTGACACACTTGCCAAATTGGCCACGGGCATACCTGACATGGGATCCAGCACTATTTCGGTCAATATCCAGGATCGACCTTCGGTCGAGATATCAGTGACCGAACAGTCAGTTGAAGAAATCGGGTCTTTATGCCACGAACTCCAGAGCTTGAATATTAGCGCCACTGAATCTCATGGGAAACCCAATTGGATGGACCCCTTTAATACGTATCTAACAAACGGTTATCATCGTGAAAACAAGTCAGAAGCCAGAAAAATAAAAGTTCGGGCTAAGAGATATGATCTAATTGACGACGATTGTTTAAAAATAGTTTTGAGGGGATATGCGGTATTCACTCAGGGGCTCGATCTTTATATCAGATGTTACGTTGCCTATCCCCTATTGAAGCTGAAGCTGTCATGATTTATGTTCATGAAGGGATATGCGGTATTCACTCAGGGGCTCGATCTTTATATCATCGCGTCATCAGAGCCGGATACGTTTGGCCGACGTTGCTTGAAGATGCTAAGAAGTATACCAAACGTTGTGCCATATGTCAATATCATGCTCTGGTCTCACAGCTGCCTGGGGCTCCCTTATTGGTGACCCCATTGCCTTGTCCGTTTGATAGATGGGGAATTGATATCCTCGGACCTTTTCCTCGGTCAGTAGGACAAAGGAAATTATGTATTGTGGCAGTTGAATATTATTCGAAGAGGATTGAAGCAGAAGCAGTGGCCGTTATCTCCAAGAAGGTCGTAGAACATTTCTTATGGAGAAACATTGTGAGCCGCTTCGGGGTGCCTCGAGCGTTCATATCAGACAATGGAATCCAGTTCGGTGGGAAAAGCGTACGGGATTTATGTATCAAGTTGGGAATCGCCTAGCATTTCTCATGTGTGGCCCATCCCCAAACTAATGGACTTACGGATGTATCTAATAAGGTTATCCTGAAAGGATTGAAGACCAAGTTAGAAGATTTTTTAGGGAAATGGCACGAACATATCTATGAGGTCATATGGGCATACCGAACTACACCCCGCTCGACCCAGGAATCACCCTTCTCATTAGTATATGGGTCTGAAGCAGTTAGCCCTGTGAAGGTTGCCATCCGATCGCCCCGAATATCTCAATACAACGAGCATATGAACGGCGAAAAGAGATTGTTGGATATCGAGATGATCGAGGAAAAGAGAGATGCGATTTACGCGCGGATGTGTTTCTATCAGCGAACTATGGAACGGGCCCATAACAAACAAGTCTTCTCAAGGGAATTTTCTGAAGGCGACCTCGTCCTCAGAAGATAAAGGTGCAGGGGAACAACAGAAAATTGGACAGAAATTTGGAAGGATCGTATCGGATATTGAAGAAACTGGAATCTGGTGCGTATAAACTAGAAACATTGGATGGTGATGAGATCCCCGAACTTGGAACATCATGAATCTAAGGCGGTATTTCTTGGAAATCTTTGATTAATAGCTCTGACTCAGTAAATATATATTCCGTAAGCAGAAAGCAAATAAGTATAATACAAAGTGTTTCTAATTAAATGATGGACCGACCCTGGAGTCGGATGATTTATGACGAGTCTTGACTAATGACCGAAGCTACTTATCCGCAAGGCTCCCAAGTTGCAGTGATCGCTCTGACGAGTCAGATGGTCTTGTGCTTGCCCAGTCCCAAGGATGAGTTGGGATTCTCCTAGAACTCACTACGAACTAAGACATCCCCTTCAACGGCTTTCATTCTTGGGAAACAACCCTTGTACTTATGAAATTCGCTACAAAAGAGGGAATGAGAGTCAGCATATCAAAATGCAAGTTCGGACCTAATTGGGGACATATGCAGAACCAAAGCTTGGTCAATACAACCTACAGGACTTGAGTAGAACCAAGGTTTGGCTGAAGCTTGTTACGGGACTCATAACAAACCCAGGCTGCGCCTTTCCAATTCAACTGTGACCCCAAGGACGGAATGAGAGTGATCCACACACAATGTGAAACGACCAATCCAGTTAAAACCAATCAGAGTGAACCAAGTGGAAGATTGGGGACCGATGAGTTAGCACAATATAACTAGCCCTGATCTTACACTTGGTGGTTAAACACACTCGTTTATATCAAACACACTTGATTATTTTAAAATGTCAGTTATAACAACCTTATTCTGACTTTAAAAAGAAGGAATAGAGAGGGAAAGAAACTCTTGTTATGAATAAGGAACGAAGTTGGGTTAAAAATACAATCAATATCTAACTATTCTGCCCATCTTCCTTATCCTCCACTCGTTGTTCCTGCGGTTCGGTCCGGGCCGCGAGCTGCCTCAGCTCTTCATCTTGATCGGCCACCTTCTGGTTGATCGCTCTTTCCATTTCTTCAAAGAGGTAGAAGAAGGGGTCGTCCTCTAGAACAGGTTCTTCCAAGGACGGAATTACTTGAAAATTTCCATCCTTCTCCAGAGGTTCGATCATCTTCCACCTTTCGTCCTCAGGGGAAAGCCCAAATTACTTCGTAAGCTGATCCAGCATATTATCCAGGTGCTTAGCAATATACATCACATGTATGTTATCCGCCAAAGCGAATTACAAAGGGGACCGAAGAAGAAGCTCGTTGAGCTTATTCCTCTTTTCTTGGGCCCGAGCTTGGACTTGGTTAATTTTATCATCTTTGGCCCGCAACTTGGCTTCCAGCTCAGAGACTTGATCCCGAGCTGCTTTTCCTTTCTTATCTAGCTCAGAGACTTGATCTGTTAAAAGTGAGATTTCTGTCCCAACTCTTAACAGTAAACTGTACAGCCGGTCTCGGTCCTCTCGTACCGCGACCAGTTCATCATGTTTGATTTCAACTTGCCTTTTTGCCAGGTCAAGTTGATCTTAGACTTTTTGGGACACAACCTGGTCACCCTTGTTCTTTTCCACGGTGATCGCAGTTGTGAAGCCTTTCCTCAGCATCTGCATGAGATATTAAGGTCATAACATAAACCTTCGGCCTTAATATCAAGGGAACTTACCTTAGTTGCGAGGTCGAGGAAACCCTCGATTATTTCTTCCCCATACATGTCTGGTTGAACATTGTCTGGGTTTTGTTCCCCGTAGAGGCGGAAGTCTTCAATGAAGCACTCCTCGAGGAGGCCAACTTCTTCCTTTTCTTAAACCTGTCCAGCAGGCCCAATGCAACCCCCCAGTAGGAGTTGGTCTTAGAGCCCGAGGCAGGATCCTTCAAAACGATCCCCTTTGTAGGGACAGAAGCATCCCCTCCTTTCTTCAGCCTTTTAAAAACCATTGGGGATGCTGCTTCGGTCACTCTCTTCCCTTTACCCAAGGGGATCGGTGGCAGGAAGATGTTCGCCTTAAAGTTGGGGCCGGGGAGAACTTTCTCCACGGGAACGGCTCACTGCAGCAACAAATTAATTGTGTCAGCGCTAATAGGGGAAGTATTTCCGATCTGGTAAAGACTGGATAGGCTCAAACAGCGAATTCTAGCCGTTATCACCTCCTCCACCACTTCAAATACCCGAAGTGCTGGTTCTTTGCCCGTTGAGGTCTGCCCTGAGCAACGCAGGGTTAATGTGCCTGCGCTTGTGGCCTCGATCGGGGGGATCCCTCCAGTGGATGACCTCAATGGAATCAGCGTACCCCCTATCGCTGATTCAGATGGCTCCGCACTATTTGTTGTTTCATGTCATCCTCCAGAAGGACGGGCTGAAGCGGCAGCCAAACACTTGAGTCTCGAGCTCCGCATCGTTTCGGTTGAATCTGCAAGATAAATATATAAGGATCAGGGAGTGACGAAATAAAAATTTAACTTCATACCCGATCCCTCATATGGATCTGAACAAGAAACATCCCATTCGGGGCTGGGGCTCCGGTCCTACCCGCAACCCCTATTTCTATCAGTCTCTCCTCCCGAAGCAACTCTGTCCGTTTAAGACGTGCTTCAAAGGGATGAAGCATCGCAAGTGTGTTTGCGACATCCGGACAGGAAGGGTTGAACCTGGTTCGGTCCAACTGACCTATGCGTGAGTGGGTTATAAGTGGTCACACCTTTAACATGTCTTCCTTAGGGACAGTTATCCACACATAACAGTACTCCCACTCATGAAAATATTCTTCCTTATCAACTATAGCGCACTCCTTGGTGCGCATCGCTATGTAATATAACCTACGACATCCTAATTGACCCTTACTCCTCCGGGATCCGACCAAGAACAAATTTAAAAAGTGTTTTAAGGTCGAGGCCATTTTTTGTTAGTGGCAATAAAAGATAAACACCACTATATACACATAGCTACCCGGAAATAACGCAAAGGTCAGGCAATGGATTTCTTAAGTACGACCACTACGAACGGGTATAACGGAAAATGTAACCCACACTTCAGGGAGGCATAACTGATAGGAATAGCGCTTGCCAGAACGTTCATTTCCGCTGGAAGGAAGCAGGGAATATCTTCCCGCCCCTTCCAGATGGAGTAATTAGCCGGAATCGAAAACTTAGACCTAAACTCTTCGATATCCAACTCAGACATAGTTGGGTATCTCATTTTACGAGGAGCCATGGCTATTACCATAATGAAAAACGGTAGGAAAGATTTTAAACGTAGGCAAGAATGAAGATGCATAAAGCTTGATTTGGGCGATTTTTCCTTCGCGAAATGACAATGAGAATGAACAGTATCCGAAACCCCTATTTAAATAGTAATTTCCCGACCAATTGTAAGCTGCCACGTAGGATTACCATAGGCGGTTGCAGTCTGTACGCACTCATCACGCCTATTGGGTAATAGAATACGGAATGGCGCAGGTCTAGACGTTAATATTTTAATAAAAGTGACACAAAAATGAACGTTATGATATTTTGAATTCAAATTCACATCTCAAATTGACTAAGTGAAGGATCGGTCCCTTGGACACTCATTGCGAGCAGGCTCGGTCCAATATTCTCCCGAACGTATATAACATTGCGTGGTCGGCCTTGCGTCATCTCTGCGATGGCATCCAAGCCCGATGGGCTAGTGATGAGAATCCTAGGACCATGTACCCTACAATTGGTAAGGTCCAATAACGATTAGGCCGACCCAAGTAATAAAAACCAAACTCGCACGACCCATAATCCACAGCTTAGCATATTTGAGATAAATTGGCCCGATGTTCCGCAATGAGACCGAAGATGGACTTGGCAAAATATGAGGGCGTTTGACAAGTGGCCCCATGGTTCGGTCCAAACGGTTATAACCCACGCGTCCACGCTTCGGGCCTCCACACGTTTACCATGCTTCGGGCGAAATCACGCAAGCCACGCTTCGGTCCCGACCACGTTTTACATCGTGCGACAACAACCTTCAACAAACTTGTAAGAGGTAGTTACAAGGCGTGGATTACACACGCCTTCAATTCTATAAATACGGAGTTTGACGACGGAATTAGCAGGACCATTTGGACGCGTAAGAACAAGTTCTTACCCTACCGGAATTCTTATCGCTTTCTCATAACTCGTCATCTTCATTAACCTCTGTTGTATCTCGTAATGAACTGTTTTATTAGTAAATCGACTAAGAGTTTTTCCTACTCTTAGTCAAGTGGTTTTTTTCCCATTTCCCGGGTTTTCCACTCTAAATTGCCTTGTATGTTTCTTCATTTGCCTTATTTAATCGATTCCTCACCACAAACAAATTAAAACCGAGTTGTTTCTTAACGAACCAGACGACTGTTGGTACCCCCTAAAAAGGGACCATAACAGAAACGGAACGAGAGATTAGACATAGAGCACCGGAGTTGATGGAAGATTGGTACGCACGAGTTTCTGGATGAAACTCAAAAAATAGTGGAGAAGGATGTAATAGCCCAGGAAAAAGGTATGTTAGAACAATTTTTAAAAATATAGTGGTAAGGTTTAGACGAGGAATAACTAGAGATATAGGAACGAAAGATGAAAAATCAACGAAAAGATAGAAATGTGAGACGGAAGATTAAGGAGAGGTCAAAATGTAAATTATGGAAGTTAAAATGTCTATAAATAGGGGTGGAAAAGCACAAAACCAAGCCATTAGTCACTTATACACGAAAACACCTCGGAAAAACCCTAAAACACGAAATTATCGTGGAAGCATAAAATTATCGTGGATTTTCTGGAGTGAACAAATTGTCGCGGATTTTTGAGGGAACAAGTTTATCGCGTAAAAACCTAAACCCCAAATTGTCGCAGAAAACCCCAAAGCCCAAAATTGACGCGGATTTTCCCCCAAGGCAGCAAATTATCGCGGATTTTAAACCTAAACCACAAACCTTAGTTTTTTTCACGAATTTCAAGGAAAGAGAGTATTTTTTCACGGAAACATCAATCTTGGGTGTTTTCGCCGCACTTCAACGTCGGATCGTGAGAGAGAAAGGATACGTAGGGTCTACTGTAACCACATAGTTCATAATAAGATAATAACATCGAAAATGGAATACTAATATGTTACAAAATGCAGGGAAGCACGAAGGGATTATAACAAGTGAAAGCAACAGGTAAGCAGAGTGAACACGATATAGTAAGGGAAAGTTCCAACGTAAGGAAACGGGAAGGGCTAGTAAGAAAGAAAGTAAAAGACACGAATGAATGAGGCGAATGTTAATAAGACTCGGGGTGATGGAGGATGGACCGTCCGACCAAACCCGGTATCGTGCTTAGTACTCGATTCGCCAAAGGAAGGCCATGCCTGATGAAGAGAACGATAAGTTCCAGAATGGAAAGATATGTACAAAAGGGCAGAACGGATCCGGATGAGAAAAGGGGTAGCGCCTAAGTACTCACCTGGGGAAGGGAAGCATACAGCCCGTCGAGTCAACCAGCAGCTAACGATTGGCTTGGACGGGACATGTACCGAGCATGTTCCACTTGGCAACATTAAAGTTAAAAGATGAGGGGAGGGGGAAAAGAATGATAAGGGTAACGAAATAAGAAGAATAAAATAAGTATACGATTAAAAAAAACGACTTACGTGTGTGTGTACGTTTTATTTAAGAAATGGAAGCACAAATATAATGTGTGAAGTTTTCTTTAATAGATTGTGACCGCTTTACAGATTTTGTAGATGACGCGGACGAGGTATGAGAATGGCATGAGAAGGAGGTCATCGGTTGTCCGATGATAGAGTCCTGTCTTTTGAGAATACTCTAAATTATGTTGCTAGATTTTAATGCTTTTGAATTATGTTTTAGTTTACGCTCGAACGTTTCGTTTTATTTAGTACATTTTTACCAAATCAACTAGGCCCAAATTAGGGTCGATACATCATATCTATGAAGGTGACCGGTGCATTAGTGAGTCCGAAAGGTAGTACCAAGAATTCATAATGCCCATACCGCATTCTAAATGTTGTCTTGGGTACATCAGTCGCCTTAACCTTCAATTGGTGGTATCCCGATCGTAAATCAATCTTCGAGAATACCCCTGCTCCTTTCAATTGATAGAATATATCATCTATTCTTGGTAGTGGGTACTGGTTTCTTTCGGTGATGCGATTCAATTCCCAATATTCTATGTATAATCTCATCGTGCCGTCCTTTTTCTTAAAGAACAATATCGGGGCTCCCCACTGCAATGTGCTGGGTCGTATGAACTGCTTTTCTAACAGTTCATCTAACTAATTTCTCATCTAACTAATTTCTCAACTCTTTAAATTCCATGGAAGCCATTCGATAAGGCGCCTTAGAGATTGGTCTCGATCTTTCTATTAGATTTATCTCGAATTCAACCTCCCGGTCAGGTATATCACCGGGCAGATCATCCGGGAAGATGTCAACATACTCCCTTACCACCTCGATGTCGACCAGTTTGTTTTCCTTTTCACTCAAGAAGTATGCAATATAGCACTCGTCCCCTTCCAGTAATTCCCTCCCATTTTTCGGGTCCTTCCTTGGAGTTTTATTTCCCTTCTCATGCTTTTGGCTAGGATGATCCATCTTTCGGGTGTTGCTGCAGCAATTTCTAATGTTCTGGTTGCACAGTTTATCCTCACATCATGTTGCCTCAACCAGTTCAAGCCTAGGATTGCGTCGGAGCCGCACGCCTCCTTCCATTCCAACAGGTGAGCCAAAAGTTCTCGACCCGTCAAGAATAATGGTACTGCTTCATAAATCTTGTTGCACCTTATAATTCCCCCGCCCGGAATCCCCACGCTTACGGATCGTTCCAATAGTCTCCCGATTAATTGGGGAGTGCTCGCACAATACGTTGAAATAAACGAATGAGTGGCGCCACAGTCAAATAGAACATGAATTAACATTGACAGGAGCGAAGCCTTACCCGTGATGGGCGTCTCGTATGAGTTCCAGCCCATCTTTTATTTGCCTCTTTGAACACTATTTGCGAGTTTTTGGTAGACCGGAGTAGACGGATTAAAATTGATCGTTTCTCGAACCATATTCATTTAGATACACGATATCTCTTAATTGTACTTGTATTCGTTTATTTATCATAGTGAAAACTAATGTAGAGCTTTACTCTCTCGATGACGTAAGCTCACACATTATGGTTCCAACATCATATATCGCTTGTTTCCTCACATCAATTGAATAAAAGATAAAAAGGAAATTGACAGATTAAACACAAATACCATAAAATATTTTTAGACGAGATCACAGTGGTAAATAATTGATTAGTGTTACCAATAGTGTTTCCCAAGTATCATGTAGTGTACCTAGGAGCGGCAATGCTTGTAGCTCCTTGTCCAGTTTTTGCTCAACTTATTTTGCCAAGTTATGAAATTTGTTCAGGTGCACGGTCATCGGGTTCCATACCAAGGTGTCACAAACTTGTTGATCGTTTCAACCTTGTTGTTCAAGTTATTTCTTTCACAAATGTTCTAAAGTTGTTACCATATGTGTTTTGGGTCTGTCAATTCTCCAATATAATGAAACAAAGATCGCTCGACCCATGACCGTATTTGTGCTGCAGCTTTCTTATTCATTGATTTCTACTTCTATTCGTCAATTGCTTCTAGCCTTGTAATTGATTCCATTGTTGCACAAAAATCTCGGCACGACAACAAAATCCTCAATTTTCACTTTCCATACGTTGTAAACTTAGGACCTCACTGGATAATCCTATATCGAGCCATAAATTAAGAAATATTGGTTTAAGACATAAATCAAGTAACATCGATAGACTTATGTCTTGTATGAATATATTATTTAAACTATTAATTAATATTCATAATTGATTATTTAAAACAAAAAAAAATACTATAAAATCAAAATTCAACATTTAATTTGAGTTCAATAATTATTTTTAAATTATTACATCTTCCTATGGATTTTAAAACCTAAAATAAGAAAAAACTCAAGTGACACAAACCTGACTGTTATGATCTAAAAGACCGGGATATCTAACAGTCACATGTCCGAGATTATTGGAGGCATGTTTATGATTTATACAATTTGTGGGAACGATTAATAAAATGATCGAAGCAAACAACAAGGCGATTTAACGTGTAAAACCTCTGAAAAAAAGGAAAAACCAATATAGGTAAGAGTAAAAATAGTCTTAGCTAATCAATTAAAAAAATAACGTAATTACAAGTCTGTGTGGCATAGAAAATGATTACATAAGAACAAAAAATACATGAAAAGAGCAATGCAATCAACATAGGCATGCATCCGATCTAAAAGGTTCTCTCGAGCTAGCAAATTTACCCACCTTTTATAGATGAGAAGAAAGAATCGCCATGTAACCACTGCCTGGTCGTAACCGATGTTCTGCCCGGTGCCCGGTCGTAACCGCTCATAACAAACTAACCACTCGGTGATTGATCCCATGACTCTCGGAAGATCGATCCTAGCTGCTTCCTTCTGTCCTAATAGTTGAGCGGTCCATCGGGCTTTGTGAATCTCAGTCAAAGATGGGTTGTTGTCAAGTCTTGGATTACAGTCTTGTGTAGATTTGTTTCTTGTCACATGGATTAGCTCAATATGCATTGGGCCTTCGGTAGTGCTGGATAATGGGCTCCGAGTCCTCATCGGTAACTTAATCATTCAATTCACAAGTTTCACCGAAATATTTGTCGTTTCACCTAAAAATCATGTTTTGGGTGTACCTAGAAAATTTGCTGAAATTAAACATTTGTTTATAATGAAAAACTAATCTAATTATAATTATTTGAAATTAATGATATTTTAATAAATCACCTAAAAATCATGTTTTGGGTGAACTTAAAATTTTTCCCAAAATTAAACATTTGTTTCTAATGAAAAAACTAATCTAACTATAATTATAATTAATTTGAAATTAATGATATTTTAATAATTATTGATTAAAATTGAATAAATTAATTACATTTTTTTTGAAGGTCTGAAATTTATTTTGTAAAGAAATTTTTCCAAAACTCCAAAAATTTTCCAAAACTTTAAATTTTTCTATATATAGAACAGTAAAAGATATTTTTTGCTTGAGTTAACTAAAATAATATCAACTAAAAATCTTACTTTTTCCACATATTAGGCAAAAAGTAAAAGGGATAATATTGCCACGTGGAATCTGGAAATATTTATAATAAATTTTCTGTTTTCCAAATAGCTATAAATACATGTGGAAGTTGAAGTCAATTTTCTGCAGAAACGCTTCTTCTTCTTCTTCCCCGAGCACTGAGACATGTCCATCCTTCCACGCCGCCTTGGTAATATTGTTCCTCCGCCGATAAACTCCCCGCCACCACGTGTCGAAAACGTCGACTATGACTTCGCTTTAATACTCGCCTCTCTTCTATGTGTCGTAATTGGCGTGCTTGGTCTCGTAGCGTTCACGAGAAGCGCTTGGATCCGCAGTATCGCCGGCTGGAATTCAGAGATTGCGCCAAGCTCAACGTGCAATAAAGGCCTCAAGAAAAAGGTACTGGAGGCGCTACCGAAGCACACTTACGGTGACAATAAAGAGGAATTTGAGGACCTCTCCGAGTGCGCTATTTGCTTGACGGAGTTCATTTCCGGCGATCAGATCCGTGTGTTGCCGCTTTGCGCTCACGGTTTTCACCTCTTATGCATTGACACGTGGCTCAGATCTCACTCTTCATGTCCATCTTGCCGCCAAAATCCGGTGGTTGTTGCCGCCTGTAACCAATGCGGCCAATCTCCCCCCGCCACTTTCGACCAAAACTCAATATGTTGACATATTTTTTTTAGTTAATATGTTTGATTTGTCAATTTCTATAATAGTAATAATTCTAATACTCTTAATTTATGAATATGAGATTAATTAGGTTTATAAGAATGGATGATGCCATTAACATCAACTTGGACAAATTTTCCAATGTGTGATATTTTGCACTTATATCATATTCGTCTATATTATCATCGTTATAAATTTTACTAGATTCTACCATTATATTATGATATCAAAGTTGGTTCAAACAAAAACTATTAATTATCATCATGAGAAGTTCGAATTATTTCAATTTAGAAGTCCAAACCCAACATGTGGTATGAGTTGAGAAAAATATCGTCTCACATTATTTATGAATGTATTATCAAAATTGATTGTATCATCCACTTATTTTCTATTTGTTATGCTATTCTTATCGTATTTTCGGTTAACTATAGAATTTCAGCAAATACATTTATCATATTGAGGTTCATTTATAGCAATATGAAAACATTGTTATAATGAGATATTTGAACCTAATTAATTACGTGAAACTAAATATTTTAAAAATGTGTATAAAACTAGTTTAAATATTTAAATGAATTTATATAGATTTGGATAAGTTCTTAACTTGAACAAGTCAACTCTAGTAATTATTTTCTTATTAGACACTGAAAGAAGGATACTTTATAAATTATAATGATGAGATTGATGCCACATTCAAATCTCACCGCCCAACCTTCTAGCAATTAATAAATAAAATATCACACCTGTTAATCCCAGTTAAATTAAATTGATTAACTTGGATTCGTCAACAACATAGAATGCTTAATTTAAATTATTATAGAAATACATTTAGATACACAATATATTGAAAAGATAATACATTATAAAAATATTACACTATTTCTCTCATCTTATATTTTTAAATGAACTTTGGACTACTTGCAAATCGGTAATATTGTTCGATTTACTGATCGGTTTGCTTTTGTAAGTCATTCATTTGACACTAAGTTGGTGACATTAGTTGCTCGACATTGGTCATTAAGTATCTCGAAGAAGAATAAGTTGTTGGGATATACGAGGCATGAGTGTTGGTGTTTTGTTTTAGAATTATTGAGAATATATATACAAAATTTAGCAATTACCAGGATATGTTAGAATTAATTAAATCTCACCAGAAAATAAAGTAGTCGATTAGATTCGTAAGTTGGAAGATATATTTTCCGAATCCATACGTATTTTGTGGAGAATTCCTATAGGTTTCTACTTGAATCGATTTTCCAATAGGATAGAGAATAAATTAGAAAAAAATACATATACTTGGAGCACAAACAATGTTTATAGACGACAATTCGACTTTCTTCCTACATCGTATAATATAAATAGAAGTTCAATATCTCTACATAATAAAATCAACATTGTATTAGATACTTTAAATTTAATCACTTTTTAGTAGACTTATAAAATTATATCATTCTTAACATATAATTATTTACATATAAGTGTCATGAAGATTTATTTATGATAGGGTTTATAATTAGAATGTGAACAACTATTTGGCAAAGGTTAATCCTATAAATAGAAAGAGATGGATTCTCTCATAGATTAGTTTGGGCATCTATTTCACTCTGATGAGATTTTTTGAAAAAATAAATAAATAAAACTCAAAAGTCCATACTCCATAAGAGACTATTGGTGAACACAAATTAAAGATTGATTATGAGCATACAGCTAAAGAGTAAATTGGAGTAATTGTAGCCTGTCCGAACATTAAATAGTTTTGATGAAAAAGTTGTACAATAATACCAGCCGCCTTTTTACAATCTAACTTAAATGATGTGGCAGGTCAGGATCATGCATTTCTGCACAGATACAAATAATTATGTATTGTAAAATATTACACAAACTACTCTCTTTTGAACAAAGTTATCAAATTGAACGAACCTCCATTAATCTAAAATGATTATCAAATCGTTTAATTATGATCTTTATTTTTTATGGGATGAGATCTTTGGCGGCTTGGATATCATCAATGTTTTTTAGAGATGCCATCATCTTACATTTATTTTATTATTACAATAAGATTTGAGTGATATAACTTCAATATTATATCTAAAAAACTATTCATATGTAATTTTGTTTGGATTAACAGATGACCCAAAAGTTGGTTTCGGGTCAACAGACCTGGAAGTGGGTTGGGCATAAAAGACTATACCGCACCGACTCGGTAAGACTGTAAGTCGTATTTTCGATTGAATTCGTTTTTTAAATAAAAACAAAATAGATTAATGAATATTGAAATTTGTTGAAAGTTGTATAAATTTCAAATCTAAAATGACAATTATTTATCAACTTATTATATATGAAAATTTAGTTTCATAAAAAATGAGTATCACTCGTCGATTTTAACTCCTTCCCAAAAGCAACAACTTTTCGGTCTATCATCGTTTGCATGAATAATCTACAAATACATTGACTACATAAGAATTTTGTGAAACCACATAAGTTACTTATTCGATGAATAACAAATCTAATTAATGATGAAATTAAAACGACGTTGTTATATGTCAGATGTCAAGTATCGTAATTAGTTGGAGAATCTGACTCGTTTTGATACGGGTGCATGTAGAAAATTGGAGAATAGGTGGCACATAGATAAAAGATTGGTTTTGAATGGAGTAGGCGGAATAGTAATGGTAATAAGATTTTAAGGGTAATGTGGTATAATCCGCCTAACTACATACTTTAATGACCTATATTTATTGTTCATTTGATCATAAAGTAACCATGGCATGTAATTCTAGTCCCCTCTACAATTCAAAGATATTTAATAGGACTTTAAATAATACACATTTATTTTTTCCAATATTCTTGTAGTAATAAATTTATGCCCAAATCATGAAGACCAATAAAAGATAACACCCCGGTCGACGGGAAACTCTGACGTGTTGATTTTATGAATAAACTCACAGGTAAATATTAAATTCATTTATGTATACATGAAGCTCGAAATTAGTAAATTTATACGAAAATCATAAATCTAAATAATAAAATAATAGTGTAGATAACACACTCATTTACAAATAATATTGATATTGCCCGGGTCATTTACATAATTATGATACCCCGGGGTTCGTCTAACGTGGCTAAAAGAGCCAACGTATTAGGATTCTGATGGAGTTTGGAGCAGTTTTGGATGATTTCGAGTTGAAATGACGTCGGGGGTATTTTCATAATTTTGACACCCCGGGTGCGATTGACACCCCCTCTATGGTACTTTTGGTATTATGAGGTGATTTCGGGTTGAAATGGTGTCGGGAGTATTTTCGTAATTTGGACACCCCCGGGTCCGAACGATGCACTCACTATAGCATTTTTGGTATTCGGAGGTGATTTCAAGTTGAAATGGTGTAGGAGGTATTTTCGTAATTTGGACACCCTTGTGTCCGATCGGTCACAGGTAGAAATTACGGTAGATACTTGAGCGAGATCCAGTGTTTTTATAGAAGTTGGGCCAAATCAGGAGTGATGAGAACTCTAGGACCAGGTACCCTGTAATGGGTGAGACCCGATAACTGTTGGGCCAATTTAAGTAATCAAAACGAATTCTCACAGCCCAATTACACCTTTAAGAAGACCGGCCCGATGTTCAACACGGAGGACCGAAGATAACCTTAGTAAAAATAAGCGTTATCTGCCAGCTGGCTCTGCGGTTCGGTCCGAACGGTTACAAAACAGTTACAGGCTCACGCGTTCCACGCTTCGGGCCCTGTCACGTTTATCATGCTTCGGGCCCGATCACGCAGACCACGCATCGGTCCCAGCCTCGTTTTACATCCTGCGATAACAACCTCTAACAAACTTGTCAGAGGCGGTTACAGGACGTGGATTACACTCGCCNATCTTACATTTATTTTATTATTACAATAAGATTTGAGTGATATAACTTCAATATTATATCTAAAAAACTATTCATATGTAATTTTGTTTGGATTAACAGATGACCCCAAAAGTTGGTTTCGGGTCAACAGACCTGGAAGTGGGTTGGGCATAAAAGACTATACCGCACCGACTCGGTAAGACTGTAAGTCGTATTTTCGATTGAATTCGTTTTTTAAATAAAAACAAAATAGATTAATGAATATTGAAATTTGTTGAAAGTTGTATAAATTTCAAATCTAAAATGACAATTATTTATCAACTTATTATATATGAAAATTTAGTTTCATAAAAAATGAGTATCACTCGTCGATTTTAATTCCTCCCCAAAAGCAACAATTTTTCGGTCTATCATCGTTTGCATGAATAATCCACAAATATATTGACTACATAAGAATTTTGTGAAACCACATAAGTTACTTATCCGATGAATAACAAATCTAATTAATGATGAAATTAAAACGACGTTGTTATATGTCAGATGTCAAATATCGTAATTAGTGGGAGAATCTGACTCGTTCTTATACGGGTGCATGTAGAAAATTGGAGAATAGGTAGCACATACATAAAAGATTGGTTTTGAATGGAGTAGGCGGAATAGTAATGGTAATAAGATTTTAAGGGTAATGTGGTATAATCCCCCTAACTACATACTTTAATGACCTATATTTATTGTTCATTTGATCATAAAGTAACCATGGCATGTAATTCTAGTCCCCTCTACAATTCAAAGATATTTAATAGGACTTTAAATAATACACATTTATTTTTTCCAATATTCTTGTAGTAATAAATTTATGCCCAAATCATGAAGACCAATAAAAGATAACACCCCGGTCGATGGGAAACTCTGACGTGTTGATTTTATGAATAAACTCACAGGTAAATATTAAATTCATTTATGTATACATGAAGCTCGAAATTAGTAAATTTATACGAAAATCATAAATCTAAATAATAAAATAATAGTGTAGATAACACACTCATTTTCAAATAATATTGATATTGCCCGGGTCATTTACATAATTATGATACCCCGGGGCTCGTCTAACGTGGCTAAAAGAGCCAACGTATTAGGATTCTGATGGAGTTTGGAGCAGTTTTGGATGATTTCGAGTTGAAATGACGTCGGGGGTATTTTCATAATTTTGACACACCGGGTGCGATTGACACCCCCTCTATGGTACTTTTGGTATTATGAGGTGATTTCGGGTTGAAATGGTGTCGGAAGTATTTTCGTAATTTGGACACCCCCGGGTCCGAACGGTGGTGCACTCACTATGGCATTTTTGGTATTCGGAGGTGATTTCTAGTTGAAATGGTGTAGGAGGTATTTTCGTAATTTGGACACCCCTGGCTCCGATCGGTCACGGGTAGAAATTACAGTAGATATTCGAGCAAGATCCAGTGTTTTTATAGAAGTTGGGCCAAATCAGGAGAAATTGAATAAGACCGGCCTTTAAACCCATAGGTGAGGTTCTGGCCTAAATTCTCTATAAATAGAGGTGTCTGGTCATTTGAAATGGTCGGAATAAAAATCTAGGTAAAAACTTGGAATTTGAAATCCTAAAATCTATCAAGTCTAAGAATCCGCGGTGAATTGTGCATTGGAGCGAAATCCGCGACGAATTAATTGTGTGAATAGTGTCGGATAAAAAAATAGCAGAAGAAAGTTCAATCATCGAAAATCCGTGACAAATTTGCTTAGGAGCTTGAAATCCGCGGTGAATTGTTAGTGAGAGTGAAATCCGCGATAAATTGCTATTGTGAACAGTACCAGAGTTGAAAAATCGCGGAGGAACATTTTACGATCTGAAAATCCGCGGGGAATTGTACTTGAGCTCAAAATCCGGGACGAATTTGTATATTTGGAAATTCCGCGGTGAATTTCGTGTATGAACAATGCCACATAACAATAATCAGTTAGAAATCTGGCTAAGACACAAATCCGCGATGAATTTGCACATTGGAAGTGAAATCCGCGACTAATTTGGAAGTGAATAGTGTCCTGGATAAAAAAATCCGCAATGAATTTGTACATGAAAGGCCAAATCCGTGATGAATTTTCCAATGAACAGTAATTTCTGCACTTTTGTCCCGATTTTCAATATCGAGTTCATTTCTCGCTCCGGATCGACCCCATATCACTTATTTTGGTCATTGAGTTGTGTATGAAGACCAAAATCCACGGTAAATTGCTCTTATACTCAACTCCGCGATGAATTTGCAGGTAAATAGTGTTGCGGATAAAAAATCGATCAAAAAATTGTTTAAGGCAAATTTCCGCGCGGAATTTGCACTAAAAATGGCAAATGCGCGATGAATTTTCGAGTGAATAGTAATTTCTGCGTTTTCGACCCGATTTCCAATTTCGAGCTCATTTTTCGTCTCGAATCGAGACTACATCACTTATTTTGATCGGAGAGACTATATATTTTGTATTTGTGAACTTTTTATCTTAGTGAAACACCCAGGTAGAGCTTCGCTCTCCCAAGGACGTAAGCCCACATATTGTGGGCCCAACCTCGTAATTTCCCGTGTCTTAATAATTACATCAACAAAAAAAATTGACTGATAAAAAATACCAAAAATATTTTATGATTAGATTAGTTTGACACCGTCTGAGACTTAGTCCCATTGAGAGCTCTTGTGCTTAGCAGATATCTCAACAATTTGAAAACGAATTATTATATTGGTAAATTTATGCAATTCAAATTGAGAACAATGATCCACTTTTGTTCAAACTAGTTGGAGGCAATCGAAAAGAAGCAATATTTGACCACCAATGCACCAATGAAAACTGAAAATTTGAAGAACTGGACCAAAGATAGTGTCATGTATATGATTTTTTGGAATGCAATGGAACCAGAAATCATATCAATCGTTCATATTTTTAAAACTACCAAGAAGATTTGTAATCACCTCCAAGATGCATATTCTTGAAAAGCAAGCATGACTCATGCATATGTTATATCTCAAACATGTACACGATGAGAACAAGGAGATTATAGTCTTACCTAATATTTTCCAATGTTTAGGAAATTATTTGATAAATGAGGGAATTGTTTGTCTATTGCATAGACCGTGCCAGTTATGATCAACTTTGAGATCAATTAAAGACACTTTCACATTTCACAAAGGTATGTCATACAAATATTTAACATCACAACCAATCCTCCTCATTGGTCAATCTATTTTACCATCATTATGTATTATATATCATCTTCTACATGATATGTTTTCACCTAAGGCTAGTGTTCTATTGCATATATCTCCTACATGATATGTTGTCAAAAACTATAAAGGACATCTATATGTAAAAGAAGACAAATGACATGTGAGATCTTCGAAGTACTCTACAAGAATGTACAATGACAATATTATACGAAGTTAGGTCATATGAAATGGGATTGTCGATAGCTCCCCAAAGGTTCATCAATTCCTTCGTGCTCATGTAGCGAACTTTGATCAAGAACATGGCGAACATACAAAATTAGAAGAGGATGATTCACTAGTTCAACAAGTTGAACAAATGATTTTTATCGTATGAAATCTGAACGATAGATTCTAAGGGATACCTTAGCCTATTTATATATGACTTCTAAATATGTTATAGCATCAAAAAAATCATAGATTTTTTATTCTAGTATTAGTGTTCATGAACAAAAATATAATATCCAATTTTCATATTGTCTCACACCCACCTGTTCAAATAGCAATACTTGTAATATCGAGGGGACCGGAGGTAAGACCTGGGTCGAAGGGCTACATTATTAATAAGGAAACCGTGAGGCGTAGCGATCAGGGCCATCCGAATGATCGATCAGTGCACGAGAGGAACCTGCTGATCATGATCGACCCAAGTACGATCATCCGGGAATTGCGGCGGAAAATCGGGACGAAGTGGCTTAAGGCTCAGGGCCAATCGGCGCGAGTCAAAGGAAATTTGAACGAGGGTGACTATCAGTCAATAAAAACCGCACGAGCGGAAGGATAAGCTCACAAGTGGTCCCAATAGGAGTCCTGGAATTCTGGGGAAGCCACCCCTGGACGATGGACATCGATAAAGCAGCGCCGATCAAAGATACGCGCGCTATCCGATCGCCCATAGGGCACTCATGATCAAACTGAAACATAACACTATAAAAAACCCACTAAAAAGAAAGGGAATGCTGGTGGAAAGGAAAGAGGGCATGACGCGAGGGAACTAAGGTAAAGGAAATACCTCTTTAAAAACCAAGGAGTTGAGTAAGGAGTTCCGATAAGAACCTCTACTCAAGGGGGTGGGATTGGGCTCCCGCGGCCGGAGATATTCCTAATGGCAACGTGACCTTTGTCATAGAGTAAGTGTTCCAACTCAAGGGAGCTGCTAATACATCTAGCATTCGGGCGGAGAAACATGGATACATAAGGCAAAGATATTGGGGGAAATGCACAAAACAACTTGACTCTATAAAGGGTCCATGGGACGATGAGATCTAAAATAAGGGGGAAAACACATGTTTATTTTACTTACTCTCATAGAAGTTTTCCTTTACTAAGACCCAGTCTTACGGATTCTTCTTAACGTGTGTTTCAATCGTAGGAACTCCGCCCACCGTCGTTCCCGAAGAGGTGCCTTAGAGAATGTCACAAGTTCAAGGGTGAATCATGAAGGGAGACCTTTTTCTTGTCTTTTGAATTAACCTTTATGTTAAGGATGTATTTTGACAACTCTTGAATACATAGTAAAAAAGTGACGTAGTAGGGAAGGGACGGATAAAAAAGTGACGTAGTAGGAGTGGCACTGATGCACTGTCTGGGTTCTTGACGAGGGTCGATCGATAGGGGCAATGGGGGGCTGGACCGTTGAACGAAACCTTGCCCGCTCACGACCCTCGTAAAGACTCCAGCGTCAATCACGTGCCTCGCGAATCCATAATCGATCGTTCCTCGATCAAGTCGACTGTTTCGCGCCACCTGACGGGGCGTGTCAATCTGTCCTGCCATGATCGAGCACGTGGCTGCGTGGTCGGACCGTGTCGGTTGACCATGGACGACATTCTCGTGCTGCATGAAGGGGCGTGACCGTTTTAGTGGTATCGGAGCATGACCGATGAACTTGTGACACTCAAGGACAAGAATGACCTTAGGGAATGAACGGAAAAAAGGGCGAGAAACAATAAGTTAAGGTTAGATGAATCCTACGTACACCTAACAACTGACTCTTTGTCTTAGGAAACGTTAAAGAAGCATTATGGTTCCAAGAAAGACTAGATCGACAACTAGCGCTAGAGGGCGTGGCCGCGGCCGAGGACCAACACTCAAGCCGCCATGGCCCCAGACAACCACGAGTCTAGAACAAATGAAGTGGTGGGTGACCACCCTGGAATCGAAGGCGCAATTGAGATGAGGCGAGAGGACCTCATCCGCATACATCATGGCCGCCTCAAGAAACTAAGATTACCCATTTTTTCGGGCGGCGACCATGATGAAGCTGAAAAGTGGGTTAAGGAAACCGAACGAACTATGCAACTTCAAGGCACCCCCATCACGAATCAAAGTGGAAGTAGCATCATATTTTCTTGCGAGAGAAGGGCTTGAATAGTGGGAGACCTTGGAAGAAACCGACAGCGAAAGTATGGACTGGGAAGAGTTCAAATCGAATTTCAAGACCCGTTTTGTTCCGGAAGTGGCCATCCTTCAAAAGTTGGCGAACTTCGAAGCGATTACTCAACGAAATAATGAGGGAGTCACAGCGTACTTCACAAGGTTTCAATCCCTCTCTAGATACTCACAGGTGGATCGCTTAGAACACCTGAAGACTCAAATTTAGACGAGGACTAATGATGAGAATACGTTCGAGAGTATCAACCGTGATCACCACAAAATTTAATGAGCTATATGCGGCAGGTTTGATGATGGAGGCCGAGTTAAAAGAACAAGACATAACAGGGATAAAAAGGGGCAGAACATAAGTTGTTGGAAATGCGGCACATAACAAGGACCCAAAGATGGCACGTACAACCCCAGAACGACGAACTCACCCTGTCTGCCCCAAGTGTTCCTAGAATCACCTAGGGGAATGTTGGTTAGGTAGCAGAGTGTGCTTCTTCTGTCGCCAACCAGGGCATTCGCGTTGAATACAACCCCAAAATACCAATTTGGCGATGCCAAAAGAGTCTGCGAAGGGAATGGCTCGGGTATACAATGTTACACACGATCAGGCTGCCCTGGACGCAAACGCCATCACGAGTAAGGCTTTGCTCCTGTCAACGTTAATTCGAGTTCTATTTGATTGTGGTGCTACTCATTCGTTTATTTCAACGTCTTGTGCGAGCACTCCCTAATTAATGGGGAGACTATTGGAACGACCCGTAAGTGTGGGGATTCCGGGCGGGGGGATCATAAGGTGCACCAAGATTTATGAAACAATACCATTATTCTTGGTGGGTCGAGAACTTGTGGCCGAACTGTTTGGTTGGAAGGAGGTGTGCGACTTCGACGCAATCCTAAGATTGGAATGGTTGAGTCGACATGATGTGAGGATAAACTGTGCAGCCAGAACGCTAGAAATTGCTGCAGCAACACACGAAAGCTGGACTTATCCTAGCCAAAAGTATGAGAAGGGAAATAAAACCCCAAAGAAGGACCAGAAAAAGGAGAGGGAATTACGGGAAGGGGACGAGTACTAGATTGCATACTTTGTGAGTAAAAAAGAAAACAAACTGGTCGACATAGAGGTGGTAAGGGAGTATGCTGACATCTTTCCGGAGGATCTGCCCGGTGACATACCCGACCAGGAAGTTGAATTCGAAATAAATCTAATAGAGGGATCGAGACCAATCTCTAAGGCACCTTACCGAATGGCTTCCATGGAATTAAGGAGTTAAGAAAACAGTTAGATGAACTATTGGAAAAGTAGTTCATATTGTTGGGAAAATTCCCTCTTCCTGGAGAAGAAAAGAATTCCTGTTATCCGGGGTCGGATTGAATTAATGCGATGAGAACCGAATGTAAATGAAGAAAGGTAAAAGACACAAGATTTGCCGTGGAAACCCAAAACCGGGAAAAACCACGTGACCGAAAAACCTCAGCCTGAACTCACTATCACAAGAAGAATAGAATTGATTGATTACAATTGTCTTCATTAGACCTCTATTTATAGAGTCCAAATAGGATCTAATCTAGGAAATATTCTATCGAATATTCTACAATATTCTCTTTCCATATCTTTGACCGCGTCTTCCATATATATATAACAAGATATATTTGTATATATTCTTCTATATATATCTCCAGAATACATCTTCATATCTTCTTCCATATATATATAACCAATAAGATATATCCCAATATCTTTATTCCATATATTTAATGCGTCAATTAAGGAAAGATATTTCCCCTCGATACTCTCGAATCCCGATCCAAGTCTAATCCGACCTCTATCAAATAGACTCATCACAATCGTCCGATCGATATCCTTAATAGATCCGAGATCCATCAAGTCGATCAACATCACCGCTTCATGTTAGGTTTCCCCGGGTCGGTCTTTCACCATCGAGCCCTTCGACTATCACCCGACCTCCATTCCTAACACATATGACCCATCACATAGTCGCGGGGAGCCTCAGTATTATTCGTTAAGAAATAGGACGGCACGATGAGATTATGCGTACACTATCGGGAATTGAATCGCATCACCGAAAGAAACCAGTACCCACTAATAAGAATAGATGATTTATTCGATCAACTAAAAGGAGCAGAGGTATTCTCGAAGATTGATTTACGATCGGGGTATCACCAGTTTAAGGTTAAAGCGACCGATGTACCTAAGACAGCGTTTAGAACGCGGTATGGCCATTAAGAATTCTTGGTACTACATGTCGGTCTAACTAACGCACCGGCCGCCTTCATGGATATGATGAATCGAATATTCAGGCCGTACATGGACAAGTTTGTGGTTGTCTTTATCGATGACATATTGGTATACTTGCTGGACGAGAAAAGCCATGAGCATCACTTGAGAATCATTCTCCAGACACTTCGGGACCATCGACTATATGCAAAATTATCCAAGTGCGAATTTTGGATCCAAGAAGTGACCTTTCTTGGTCACATTATCAATAAACAAGGGATTTCCGTTGATCCAAAGAAGATTGAGGCCGTAGTCGCTTGGCCAACCCCAAATAACGTGAATGAAGTAAGGAATTTCTTAGGGTTGGCTGGGTACTATCAGAGATTTGTGGAGGGATTCTCTCGCATCGCTAAGCCCTTAACCCAATTCACAAAAAAAGGGATACCCTATCGTTGGACAAAGGAGTGCCAAGACGGGTTCCAAATGCTAAAGAAAAAACTCACAACTGCCCCAGTGCTGGTACTACCAGACAAATCGAAAGAATTTGCAGTATTTTGCGACGCTTTCGGAGATGGCCTAGGGGTAGTCTAAATGCAGAAGGGAAAAGCGATTGCCTACGCATCACGACAACTAAGACGACACGAACGAAGCTATCCTACCAATGACATGGAACTGGCATCAATCATATTTGCATTGAAATCTGGCGACATTATCTCTATGGGACCAAAACAAAGATCTACACCGACCATCAAAGTCTAAAATATGTCTTCACACAACGAGAACTCAACATGAGACAACGGTGATGGCTTGAACTTATGGGGTACTATGATATAGAGATCACGCATTGCCCAGGGAAAAAAAATGTTGTAGCCGATGCTCTAAGTAGAAAATCAAACCATCAGGACCACGTGGAAATCTTAAGACATGAAATAGAAAAGATGTGATTGGAAATATGCCCAAGGGGAATGCTAGCGGCAGTCCAAGATGATCCCGATCTACTATCGATCATTCGAGCAAGCCAAGACGGACATCCCGACACACTGTCTTGGGAACGACTAAGAGCAAAGGAAACTAGGAATTCGATAGAAGGAGTGATGAAATTATGACATATCGAGGGCGTTTATGTGTGCCAAAAACAGAAGCAACCATTAAAACAATACTCAAGGAAGCTCACGAGTCCCGACTAGCCCTACATCCTGAAAGTATGAAAATGTACCGCGATCTCAAAGGCAGGTTTTGGTGATCGGGAATGAAAAAGGATGTCGCTGAATTTATCGCTAGATGCCTAACCTGTTAAAAGGTTAAGGTGGAGCACCAGCGACCAGGAGGCCTTCTGCAGTCATTACCCATTCCTCTTTGGAAATGGGAAGATATCACTATGGACTTTGTGTCCGGTTTACCAAGGACGACCCGAGGGACGGATTTTGTGTGGGTGGTCGTAGATCAACTCACAAAGTCAGCCCATTTTTTACCGGTACATACCGGTTGACACATGGAGAGATTAGCTTGCACATATCTATAAGGAATAGTAAAATTGCATGGCATTCCACGGACTATAGTGTCTGATCGGGATGGGAAATTCATATCTTGCTTTTGGAAAAGGTTACAACAAACATTGGGGACTAAACCACACATGAGTTCAACACATCACCCCCAAACCGACGGGCAATCGGAAAGGACAATCCAAATATTGGAAGACCTTTTGAGAGCATGTGTGCTGGAATTCCAAGGAAGTTGGGCAAACCATTTATATTTGGCCGAATTCACGTATAATAACAGTTATCACTCCAGCTTAGGGATGGCGCCTTACGAAGCTCTCTTTGGGAGGAGGTGTCGCACTCTGACCAATTGAGGCGAAGTGGGCTAAAGACCATTGTTGGGTCCGGAACTCATACGAGACGCCCTGGACAAAGTGACCCTGATCCGATCAAGACTTAAGAAGGCCTATGATAGACAGAAAAGTTGGACTGACATCAAAAGTCGCCTTCTCTCGTTCGAACGAGGAGACAAGTTGTTCTTGAAGATCTCGCCAAATCTTGGAGTAGTGCGGATTAAAGGGGCAGGAAAACTCAGTCCAAGATATGTTGGACCATACGACATAAAGGAGCGAATCGGGACAGTTGCCTATCGATTGCACCTACCACAAGAATTGGCAGCTCTCCACAATGTCTTCCATGTCTATGAGCTACGGAAGTACGTAGCCGATCCCGACCATGTGTTGGATCCAACACCATTAGAGATAAAACACAACTTATCATTCAGTGAACGACCCATCAAGATATTTGCATGGGAAGAAAGGAGGACAAGACGTGGAAGCATGGCCTATGTGAAGGTACATTGGGCGAAAAGAAGTACCGAAGAAGCAACGTGGGAATTAGAGAAGGAAATGCGTCGTGCCCATCCGATCCTCTTTTTGTCAGGTACAATGAGTCGTTTTGGGACGAAACGTTTCTAAAGGGGCAGAAATGTAAGATCTGGGTCGAAGGGCTACATGATTAATAAGGAAACCATGAGGCGTAGCGATCAGGGCCATCCGAATGATCGATCAGTGTACGAGAGGAACCTGCTAATCATGATCGACCCAAGTACGATCATCCGAGAATTGTGGCGAAAAATCGGGACGAAGTTACTTAAGGCTCAGGGCCAATCGGCGCGAGTCAAAGGAAATTTGAACGAGGGTGACTGTCAGTTAATAAAAACCGCACGAGCGGAAGGAGAAGTTGACATGTGGCCCCAATAGCAGTCCGGGAATTCTGGGGAAGCCACCCCTGGACGATGGGCACCGCTAAAGCAGAGCCGATCAAAGATACACACACAATCCGATCGCCCATAGGGCACTCATGATCAAACTAAAACCTAACACTATAAAAAACCCACTAAAAAGAAAGGGAATGCGGGTGGGAAGGAAAGAGGGCACAATGCGAGGGAACTAAGGCAAAGGAAAGATCTCTCTAAAAACCAAGCAGTTGAGTAAGGAGTTCTGGTAAGAGCCTCGACTCAAGGGGGCGGGATTGGGCTCCCATGGCCGGGGATATTCCCAATGGCAACGTGATTTCGGTCACGGAGTAAGGGTTCCGACTCAAGGGAGCCGCCACTACATCTAGCTTTCGGGCGGAGAAACATGGATACATGGGGCAAGGATATTGGAGGAAATTCTCGAAACAACTTGAAAGGGTCCATGGGACGATGGGATCTAAAATAAAGGGGAAAACACATGTTTATTTTACTTACTCTCATAGAAGTTTTCCTTTACTATGACCTAGTCTTACGGATTCTTCTTAACGTGTGTTTCAGGCGTAGGAACTCCGCCCACCGTTGTTCCTGAAGAGGTGCTGTTAGACCCAAAATTTCCGAAACTTAGACCGGTGATTAGAAATGATGTGTAGTAAGAAAATTCTTATTAGGATACATGATTATAGGTATAAATGAGCAAGTTTTGGCAATGCAAATGTGACTAAAGCATGAAAAGACAATAGACAAGAAACAAAGTAACTTAATACTTAAGTATGATGCTTTAGTTACAAATTATGATTGGTTAATCATATAAATTTTATAAAATTACAAAACATACGTGGCTAGGGGTATAAATAGGACTCTATGTCGGTTTATCTAGCATTTAGTCGTGCATATGAAAGGATAAGGATAGAAACAACAAAGAAAAACGCAGCAAGGAGAGGAAGCAAGTGACAACAAGGTTTTGTGACGTTTCGAGCTTTAAACTTGGTTTTTAGGAGCTAACTAAGTGTCCTACATCAGGCTAAGAGATATCAAGGATTTAGGAACAAGTTTACAGAGGGAAATCAGAAGGAAAATTAGAGGTAAATGGCATAATTGCGTATGAAATAAGTTATAAAAACTGTTTTAGCATATATGTGCTTACTTGTGTTGTTGAATTTTCTGGTACTTTATGGAAATTCTTTTTGGTACAAATCTTACATGTATTTGTTCCTCTTTGAGTCTATTTTTTTGGAACAATTTAGTGCAACGTAAGGAAGGAAACAGAGAAAAAGTTATACTATATGTTTTGAAGTGTCGCAAAAAACTTTTTCCTACCTGCGGCAGCAGCACGTGTGTTGTATTTGCGAATTTTTTGGAACGATTGAGAGCTTCCAATTATATGATTCTTTTTGAATCATGTAGCCTTATGTGTTGGCTTTCATTGAGAATTTTGGTATGATTTTACGATATCATTTCAACTCTCCAATTTGATCTGGTGAGAAGAAAGGTCAAGCTGTACTTTCATTGTTTTACTTGCTGAAATTAATTGATATGTGAAAATTCGAGAGGCTGTGGACGCACACTTCTGGAAACATGGTTTTACCATGGATATGGCTAATGAACATGCATGCTTGTAGAGAAAATAGATAGAAAAGTGTGACATTGATGCACTGTCTGGGTTCTTCACGAGGGTCGATCGACTAGGGCAACGAGGGGCTGGACCGCTGAACGAAACCTCGCCCGCTCACGATCCTAGTAAAGACGCCAGCGTCAATCACCTGCCCCGCGATTCCATAATCGATCGTTCCTCGATCATGGTCGACTGCTTCGCGCCACCTGACGGGGCGCGTCAGTCTGTCTGGCCAGGATCGAGCACGCGGCTGCGTGGTCGGACCGTGCCGTGTACGTAGCATGCGCGGTCGACCATGGCCGACTGTCTCGTGCCACATCACACGGCGTGACAACCGGATCCACTCATATTTAAGAATGTATGTCTTTATCATCTATCTTATATGTTGTTTTTTTCCTGAAAACCTCATGTATGAAAGCAAAATAACATAACAATTTTATGAGTTCAATTACTTTCACCAACAAAATGTTCTTTTCAATAACTCGGGACAACATGTTGATTGACACGGTATATAAAGACATAGGTTTGTATTGCATGGAAGCACACCTCAACGAATGACATATCTGAGTACTACTAGTGCTAATGAGGTAAGGTTACTCTTAATCTTATGGTATTGACTATGATGAAGTATTTTCCACAGTTGCAAATGTTGTTCGAATATGCGTGACGCTCGTTGTACTCGTCAATGTGTGTTATATCAACTTGCTTTCATGAATGATTTTCTCAATGTCATCCTTGAGTATGATGTATATAAACTTGAGTCTCTTGGTTAAGTTATCCAAGAGGTGCCATCCAAATTCTGTCGCTTTACATAGTCTCAAGCAATCTAGTAGAGCCTATTTTGGTATGACTAAAAGTGAAAATGATCACTCAATATATTTAGACACGTGAAAGGAAATATCATTATCCTAGTCGTACATGTAGACTATATTATCATTACTGATAGCGATGATAGTGGGATTTTTGCACTAATGAAGTTTTTGAGTGAACAGTTTCAGATTACCGACATTGGGAAGCTAGAGTAATTCTTTGGCATTAAGGTATTGCGATCTCAGAACAAACTTTTGATATGTTAAAGAAAATATGTACTAGATATGCTCACTGAAAATAGGTTGATTGGATGCAAATCAATTGATTCACCAATTGTCATGCCCCATCTTATATATATATAATCTAAGGTGAAACATGATACCATACTCTATAAAATAGAGCACAATGACATACATGTTATTATTATCTATCCAAATACGTTTGTACAATTATAAGTAAACTACAAAAATCTTACAACTTAAAACACTTCTATATACATAACAAAAATCATCTATACATTTACATATACTTCTTCTATACATGGAAATAACTAATTTTCAAACCATTTCCTAGACTTCAAAACATCACAAATTTACTATTTAGAAAACAACAACATAACAGCTGAAGACTACAATATAACAAAACCTAATGCAACATTTTACTCTTTCTTGACTTATGGCAACTTAATCGACCTATTTACATTTCTGTGTCATCTTTACTTGGGGAGGGATGAGGGGTCATGAGACTGTACCAAAAGAAAATACAGAAACAACAAGCATATAACAACAAAACAATCAAACATCAACATAACAAATGTAAACACGTATAGACTGCACATTTCTTTATCTTGCATTGTCGGCATGGCGAGCCCGGTAACCCGTCCCAACCCTTTGATTATGCATAACTAAGGATTAAGAAAACATAGGAAGCAATACTCAAGTATTGATCAGAAAAAGCCACCACTCTTCACAACACATGAATATGTCAACATATATGCTTAGGATCCTCTTAATCATAATTTTGGTCAAGTCCACTTTCATGTTGCTGTAAGTTAGCTTGGTTTGTGGCTAATTTCATGGTAAAACCATGTTGTCATGAGTGTGCATTCACCCTCCTCGAATTTTCACAAAACAAGACAATTTTCACAAAAAAACCACTTGCTGATTTTTAGGTGCAGTCCATCGATACAAAACACCACACATAATTTGAGGGCTTAAATGAACTTCAAATTTAATGTAATAATACTCATTTGAAAGCTGATTCAACAAGCTAAAACATCGTAAGAGGGCTCATCAGAGCACTCAAAAATTTTGGAAAATGTCATTTACAGAAGATCTGTAAAAATGTAAATAGATGAACAGTTCTACGAGGGTTTGAAAAACATATCCTAACTTCTTAACTTGTGTTCCTCTACCTGTAAACTTAACATATATATTGAAACTTGACTCAACAAGGAAAACAACAAGTAACAGTAATTTCATAAACATCAGAAAATAAACAACACAGAAACTGTATTTTAATTTGTAAATCTCAATAATGCCACTAACCTTAGTTTTCCCATTGAATTTACTTTTTCTAATCTCAAAAGAACCCTATGAATGTTCTCATGTTACAAAGAACAAGATTTTACTCACCACTGGAACATATAACTCACAATTCAGCAAGATCTACCTTTTTCTCCTATATATCATATGTGATGTTTCTATTTCGTTGCAAAGCTGTTATCTCGAGTTTCTTCCATTGGTAATCTAGAATTTCATTCTTATCCTCTTTCAATTTCACCCCTTACGGATAGACAAATATGCGGACTCATTTTATGTTTAATAATACACTTCCAATCATGTTGCAACAAGTGGCTATGACTGCTGCCCCTTGTCTTATTCTTATCCTTATCTTTCTTTAAACGATGGTTTACACAAGGTTAATAAGTCCTTATGTATACTAAACACTTTAAGCTTCTAACGTACACATCGACACAAATATTTTCCCTAAAATACTATACTACTTTCCACAATTCTATTGTTACAACTTGGTGAAATATAAGCATGTACTATATTTACCTTGTTAATGAAATGTATTAATTCTTGACCTTACACCAATAGTCCCCGAGACAAAAATTATGCTATAAGGTGGAGAGTTACTATATGATCCCGAGAGATATTGTAGACTAGTCGGTAAACAGAATTACATATCAGTTACTCGACCTGCCATTTCATTCTCAGTGAGTGTCGTAAATCAGTTTATGTCGGCTGCTCGTACTGCTCACTAGGATGCTGCTATTCAGATACTTAGCTATCTCAAAGGATCTTCGAAAAAATGACTTGCATACTCTGATAAATGACATAACAGAATAGTAGAGTTAACTGATGTTGATTACTTGAAAATCCACTGCTGTATTTTGTATTTTTTTTGTGGTAATCTTGTTTCCTAGAAGAGTAAGAAACAAACTCTTGTTGCTCGATCTAGCGCAGAGTCAGAATATCGTACAATGGCAAACACTTCAAATGAGTTAATTTGGACTAAACGAGCAACAACATATTGGATCTACTGATTGAGTTAATGTTATACATGATGGTTTGATGAGACTACACTGTGATCTACCATATTGCCATGAATCATGTTCCTCATGATCGAATGAAACATATCGAGCTAAACTATCATATTGTACGAAATCTAGTTACATTCGCAGACAATGACTCAATGTGTATTCATATGGTTCATGTCCGTACAAATCTTCAACTTGCAGATATCTTGATCAAACAACTTCAAAGAGCTCAAATTGATGATATTTCAATCCTCTACTCTACTAATTGAGCTATCCCAACCATTCACACGTAGCAACCCATACTCATTTTATTATTCCTGTCGATGTCTTGGGTCTATGTCAATTAAAGGGAAAGGGGAGATTACAAATTACAATTAAAATACTTTAATTTATGCACCAACTTAAGAAGGAGTTTTAAATTAAGAAATAAATCATTCAAAACATATTAAGAAATAAACAAATCAATATTGTAATTAAGATATATAAAATCATAATTCGTTAAATTATCATTTAATTTTAACTTGCATCTATAAATATGTACATATATTTATTTCAATATTAATAAAGAAACATTTTCTTTCAATCTCTTTTGATTTCTTTCACCATTCAACCCGTATATTGTTGCTTTTAGGAATAACTTCACTTAAATGACCGCACGCCTTCATGTTCAGGTTCATTCTATTAACCCAACTAATCGCAATGACTATAATAACTACACATGGTTCAACAAAAATAGGGTAACTTGGCAGCAATATAGAAACTTGGAGAAAATGTCTAATCAAGAGAATAAACATGGAGTCAAAAGGAATTAGGGAAGAATATAACTTAGAAATCCAAATCTCAAATTGCCATTAAATGGAGCCAAAAAAGGATAAAGCCAAACCATCTTCCTGCAGATACTCTAAATAATGCCATCTCAAAGATTATACCTCACATTCCATCTTCGATTTCCATCGGCATTGAACGTCCAGTTATTTTCCCGAATCTGAAAATATGGAATCTGAAAGAAAGGTGTAACTTGTGAATACAAAATACTGGCTATGTTAATGCAAAAGTAAAACAGAGGAGTTATAGTGTTACCTGATCCATAATATTGTACCCCATCTTGAGGCGCAGATCCTGATCTTTCTTAAAGTTGAAGATGTTCCAAACAAATTCGACAGCTCCTTTATACTTCAACTGTAAAGGAAGAACTTATTATGAGGAATGTTACAAGGAACAAGATATGTACAAGCTATTTAACGGAGATAAGCTTAATAGAAAACCGACATCTCTGAAATCTTCTGGCATGCTACAATGACCCTTCACAGCAAAGTTGAGCAAATTATCAGAAGTTACTGGAAAGACAGTCTTTCCATGTAAACCATACTGCAAATTACGATGCTTGTCGCATCGTACTCCGACTCTGAAGTTTCCTGGTATCTATGTTATAAAGAGAGAATGTCAAACCTTGCTGCAAACTGGGATCTCTGAAGGGAAAACACTCTTAGGCTCAAAAGCGTTGCTGTAAACTATAGAGTGTAGATGATACTTTGTCTAAAACACAGATAAAACCCTTCTATAGTACCAACATTTACATTGATTATAATGCTTTCTTCGGGCTTTTCTGAATACAAATATAAAATAACTTGATCAAGCATATAAAGGCTGATTCAGATAATGAACCATACATCAGGATAGAAAAATCTTATCATCGCATGAAGATAAGTTGGAGCTCCAATCCTTGTGTCCAGCTCGCCTTGTAGCTGTAAAATTACATCAAAGAGGCATTCCGTCAAACACCTTGAATGCGGACACTTACACCAAAACATAAAACAACCACAATCCAACGAAATACCGAAATGATATCCAAAATAGAACAGGAACTTGTTATAAGTATACACAATTCAAAACTAACAACATCTATTACATTCAATATAACGGAAATAAGAAACTGATGTTCAGATAATAAACTCCTTACACAGACCAATTGGGAACAACATTCCATCGAAATCCCCAAAAATAGATTCCTCATACATGCAACCAAAACCCATATGGCTGTGAAAACAAGGAAATAAATAGAACATCCTTAGAATCGTAAGAGAAGCAATGAACCTGGAAGAAAATATTGTCGGAGATGGGGAGTTTCTCCTTGGCGTGAATTCTTATACTCTTTGAATCCCCGCCATACCTAAGCGAGGTCTCCATTTCACTGAAGAAAGAACCTTTTCTAGTTCAAGAAAACAAGCGCTTCAATTCAGAGTTGTGGATATCGCGGATATCCATACACAAGGGGTTTTACCCGTTCAGAGTTGTTGAATCACTGAGTCGCAATGTCATCTAATGCGCTTCTAATATATATTACATTATATTCTTGAATTTTATTTTTTTGATTAGTTTATAGTAAATATTCATAATATCATAATTTAAATATATTATTCAATAAATATAAATTTAATATATTTATCTTGAAGTAAAATCTAAATATTATACAATATTTAAATATATGTTAAGAAGGAAATCAACGGGAAAAACTAACGGAAAGATAGATATATAAGTCGTACCTTCTTCTCATCGTCTCCACTTCGGCTTAATCGGAGACTCACAAAGCCCTCGGTTTATCCGAAATTTTTGCAGAATGGCAGCGCTATCCAAATCCTTTTTGATCCAAAAGAACCCAACTCTCTATTTTTCACCTGGTGATTTTTGTTGTACCTCTTCTGCTAGAGTTTTTCAAAACTATGGATTTTCTCTCTTTTTGAGGTCCTTGTCCGAAAATCGTTTTTCTAACTGGTGTACTGCTAAGTTATGTTTACGATGAATGTTTGATGTATGCAGTATTGTAGAGTCATCTTTCTGTAAAAAAACTGTAAAATTGGGTAATTGTATCCTCATAATTTGCCTAGTCGGTGCTACTGCAAACTTGAATCAATTTATGGGTTTTATCGATATTGAGATGAGCCCTTGATGGAGTTGATCAATTGCTTACAACCCCTCCATGGATAAATCATCTCAATTTTTGGGGATAGTTCCAAGATTGGCTTTTAAGTGTTCCTACTGTTGTTTCTCTACAAAAGCTGAGGCAGATTCTGAAGTTTGATTTCTATTGCTTTATATATCTAAAATTTAACTTCTTGTGTTTCCTTATGAAATAAACAGAGAAGCGTGAAGAAACATCCAGTTTATCAATTGGTTCTAAGAAGGGATTATCCAAGAGAACAAAACTCATTGTTCAAGCAAGCTACAGGTAAATGGCATCTGATTGTTCTTTTTAGTTGAAGTTGAATGGAGAATTGAATGCCTTTGTTGGTGGATTTATTTGATTCAGTGATGATGGAAGACTGAATGGTGGGAATGCCTTTGTTGGTGGTTTTATTATTGGGGGATTAGTCGTCGGCTCACTCGGTTGCGTATTTGCACCTCAGGTAATATAGGCCAATGTTTTGGACACCTATTGTTTTTACTATTGATTGAAGGAAGTATGCAACTTGCTTACAGGCATGATATTCATCTCTAGCATTTATCTTTTTGCGACACTTTCTTACGGTTTTCATATAGCATTGTCAAAGCAGTTGTCACGAGTTTAATTTATTGTCACAAGTACTGTTTGTAGGAGTAGCTTGAGATTGATCTGCTTCTTTATCGCTTTGACGACGACCATTGATTCTGCTTTGTGTATTCATCTTGATCATGTTTTTCACAGATAAGCAAGGCATTAGCTGTTGCTGATAGAAAGGATTTGATGAAAAAGCTTCCCAAATTTATCTACGATGAAGAAAAAGCCCTCGAGGTTAACATATTCTCGATTTTATTCGATCGATTTTGGTGGACACCGAGCATAAGAGATTGTGTTGCATGAATAATCTACAAACATTTAATTAAAGCTTTCTATTCTCCAGCTCAACTTAAGGATTGAGTACTCTAATGTCTTCCCTTTTGCAGAAACAACGCAAGAAACTGTCGGAGAAGATCGAACAACTCAACTTAGCTATCGATAATGTGTCGAGCCAGTTGCGGACAGAAGAACCCATAAACGAATCAGCAACAGGTCCTGAAGACATTCAAGCTCTCATCTGATCTCTGTTCTTAGTTTCACATCTGATGCAACTTTCCCAGTCTTGTTTTTGTTTCTGAACTTTTTCTTATTTACTTCCCTATCATCGAACTTATTTCCCGTATCCTCGTCTCTTTATAATACATTTCAAATGGTAAAATTTCTGGTTCTGTTATCAAAACCACATATTTCGTGTAGCCAACAAATGTTAAACAAACAAATATTGTGATGGAAATCTTGTTGACAATTACATCATGTGTTTGGGAAGATACCTGAGAAGTTTGGGATTCTATCGACATGTCTCAACGCACGTTCAGCTATTTGTCGTGTTCGGAAGTCGCTGTGTTGATAAGCATCGACAAGAGCAGCACTGATGTTTTGATTACACGAAACTTCATAAGCTACTTCTGTACTTCTCAAAAGCCTCTCAACTGCCCATACAGCCTTTGTCCTCAAACTCTCTGATCGTGCTTCTAACAACAGATCAACAATAGGCTTCACTCCTTGTACATCTAATAAGCCCTGAATTCCCTCTTCAACATTCTCTTCATCTTCCAATAAGGTACACAAAGCACCCAATGAAGCTTCCACAACCTTGTCATTTCGGTGATCCAAAAGGGCTACTAACTTATCTACAGCTTCTCCTTCTAATAAACAAAATGTCTCATTGAATGAACATATTCCACGGTGAACCTTACACAACCCGGTTACAATTGTAGGCTTGCTTAGACAAGGAAATATAGAAGCACAACAACCAGGTGGTGGTAATTGAGGCATTCTTGTTAAGTTTCTGGATTCCTGTGACAAATTCTTCAATGCTGTTGCTGATACCATCTGTACATTATCTAGTCCATTTGCCTGTAAAAGGTCTACAAAAATAGATGCTAAATTGTGCTCACGACAAAGTGCACGTACAGCACCGGACTCCTCAGACAGCGCAAATGACACTCTAGCAAGAACCTTTACAAGGCCTTCGAGATATGGAGTGGCAAAACGACCCACTTTCATTCCCCCTCGACGGATCCTTAAACCGAATTTCTGAAACACACCTTCATCAAGCATTTTTTTAGTGAGATTAATATCTGTTGCGGGAAGATCAGCTAAAAATCCTACAGCTGCTGCTTGTTCCTCAGTAACACTTCCATCTTCTGTAATAACATTGATCAGGGTTCCAAGCTGACCTGATGCACTGCACAAGCAAAAAGATAGTTCTGATCCCATGTGGGGTGAGAGATTTTGAAGAAGTTTTATAGAAGCCACTCTGAGATCCCTCTGAGTTGCTTCAATAAACTGGACCAAACTAATAGTTGCACCGGAGCTTTGAATAGCAGAAACGACACCAGAAATACATGATGAACTTGTTGTGAGCCCAACAAGAACCTGAAGAAGTTTAGACTCTATTGCAGGTCCTGTGTTATTGATGAGATGTAGAAGTTTATGAATTATACCCTCTGATACAAGAGTTTGTTGATTCGATCCAACCGGGATTCTGTCAATCTCAATACCTGAATTCACAATATTAGCAAGAATTGCTGCTGATACCTCTTTCAGTCGTGCAGGAAGCTGTTTAGGTTCGACAGTAAATAGATCTCGAACAAGTGGAGGAAGAATACCTTCCTCGACGAGTATCCTAGCACTAGCTTCATCTGATGAGATTTGATTCAAAGCTCTAAGAGCAGCTTCTCGAGATTCTATATTATTACTCTTCACAAGATTGATCAATGAGGAACCAGCCGTTCTGGCCGCAAAGGCTTTTACATCACCGTTAAGAACAAGTTCGCCAAGAAATGTCGCCATCGACAGTTTAGTTTCTGGAGAGCCTGATAACACATAACTGTTAGGAGCATATATCTTTTAAGCAGTGAAGAAGATAAATATTTTTTTGTTCAAAAAGAGGCTCACCTTCAAGCAGCAATGTCAAAAGTGGTTGCAATCTACCACATTCTGCCATTTGCCTAACATTGCTCTCAGACCGAGCTAGATTGTCCAAGGTTTGATCTGCCTTTTGGACAGTAGATACATCATCTGAAGTGCTGCTAGCTATTCCGACTAAATAGAAAATTGCTGAATTAACAGCACCAATCCTTTCACAAAGTTGATCGGATTTCGAAAGCTCATACAACAAAGAAACAGCTTCTTCTTTTTCATTGTGTTCACGAACCAAAGATTTGACAATTGTGCGAACCGTGTCCCCTTCAGCCATTATTTCCTAGACATGTGTAATAGAGATTAATCACAAGAGAAAATAATGAAAACTTGAAGAGTAGTAACAAGCACACACTATAAATTGTCAACCTTATTACCAGTGTCCTCCACAACAATTCGAAGTGTTTCCAATGTGAGGCACCGAACTCGGCGACTAATACTCTTAAGCAAGTCAACAATCATCGGAATTAACTCAGAATCTCGAATCACTTGCTTATTTGACTGGCTCTTCAAGGATAGGTTCTGCACAAATTTAAGAGCTCGTATATTATCATTATCCGAACTGCCAGAAGATAAACATCGACGAGCAATATCAAGCTCAGCAGCTTCATTCCTAGCATTCCATTCATCAATTGTGTTCCTCAAAGCAATACTTGGATTTAAATCAGTACTCCTTAACTCTCTGAATGTTACAGGGCATATCAACCTTCTTCCCTTCTCCCTACATTCTTTGAACCATTCTTCGATGGCTTGTCTCTCAAATGTTTGTCCTGACTCTAAGGTCACTGGATCCCGCATCAATTGCTTCGTTAAAGGACAAATAAAAGAGTCAAATACCGGTTCTCTGTGAAGTTTCTCATAATGATTGCTATCATCCAAATGGCTAGTCTGCTCAGAACTTCCATCAATTGCTCCAGCCATGAATCCAACAACCTACAATTCAGTAAGAAAATCTTCAAATCATCATTTTCAACATTACCCATCTCAAACTACAATTCAAGAACTATGAGTCGCCAGATCCAATAGTATCACCCAATGATAACAAGCAGGACCCTAAAATTGCAAACAAACATACAAAAGTACGACCCATCATAAGAAAGTATAGCTTTACCTCAAATAAATCTATAGCTTAAAGACTGTGAATGCTAGCCCACACCCGAATCATAAAAAGAAAAAATGGAAAAACTACGGATGTCTCTCCTTCCATCGAACTCCAATCATATGAGCCTTCGCTGAAAGCCTGAAATAACAAGGGCAAGATGGGGAAAATACTTTGAAAACTTAAATAAACATCCATTCGAGTGGCAAAAGGTGAAAAAAAGGCGCTGTAAGCTTAAAGGGAACAGGTAAAACAAAGGAGAAAAACATGTTTTATTGACCAATACAACAAAATGAAAGTCGACGAGTTTTACTGGTTAAATCCCAATAGCAACGAGCCCCGAAGAACCAGAATTGGCAAGGTCCATCCTCAGCGAGTGGCGTGTGCGACCATTGACCACCATGGACAAATAATTAATATAAGTAACAGGCTGGAATCTACCTGTTGTACGTGGACATTTTTTATACAAAACATGTCACAATATAGAAAATTTAGGTAGATCTATGCCACTAAAATATCATTACAAAAGGAGTAATAACAATCTCAATCCTAAGCTTATTCTCAAATCATATAAGAGATGGGTTGAAAAAATAAAAAAAGAACATATTCAAAGTCTCAAGTCAGAGGCATAAACAGCAATCGAAGCTTGGTGTTCTCTATCCACCTTGAAGTGAGAGTGAAAGAACCTTCGTATCTGTACAAGAATACAAACTCTGAGATTTATAAATAGTATGTGCTGTATTGACAAATCAAAAGCACCAAATGAAATAGACAAAGGATTTGCCTCGATAAAATGGTGGGAAGAGAGAAACTCCTTCAGCTGTTTCTCCTCATAATCAAATACTACAATATGGCTAGGCATCGACCAATTTCTAGCAAACTCTGCAACAAAACCTGCAGGGTTTTTCAGAAACATGTCTGATTCATCGACTATCCCTTTCTCTTCGCTGCTTGATAATAGAAGTCAACATCAGTGAAGAGTTCAAATGATAAAGCAAGACTAATAAAAACATTCGAACTTGTATATGAGCCGACCCACGCAACAAAAAGGATCATTTAGAAATAAAAGAACTAAAGTGGATTGGGCACATGTCATTACCTAGGTGTGCAATCTAAGAAACGCATAGGAAGATCACGATGTAATGATGAGTAATATGGAGTGGCATGGCAAGGCATCAGGAAAAGGATCTCTCTCGCTTTATTCTCACTTGCTTCCCTTGAGAGATAGTAAATAACATCCTCTGCCCCTCTCTATAAAAAAGAGAAAAGGCTAAAAATGGGGGAAAACATTGGGCAATCTGCTATAGTTTTATTGAGCAAAAGAAATGCAAGTCAAAATAAGGTTTACAACCAATACCTGATGAAATGTACACATATACAGTGCCATTGGAAGATTGGTAAGAAGAAGGAAACAGACTGCTATTTTCAAATATGGAGAACTTTTTTCATCTGAATCAGAATTCTCTTTAACTTTCCTCTTTGAAAAGCCATATTTCCCAAGTGTAGCCAATGAATATCCACTGAACATCAATGCTATAGGAAGCACAGGAAGAACAAACCTGATATAAAAAAAACAAAGGATAGAACATGTCAAAACGCATTCTCGATGATAATTGACAAAATGAGCACTAATTAAAGTACCTGAATTCTTTGTGACCGAGAAGACTGTATACTCCCAATAACCAAGCAATAAGACCAGCAAGCTTCCATTGCCGAGACAAGACAATACCAGCTATAGAAAATGGTAGATGTGTAAAAATCATGACAGTAAATCCTTGTGAGATATACCAGTGCCATGGATGAGTTCCATAATAGTCTCCACCAGAGGAAAGAACGTTGAATTTCAGAAAGTTGAGAGGGACGATAACCCATGAACCATATAAAATTCGATCAACCAAAATTATCAGACCAAGCATAAGTCCCCTGAGAAATATAATAGTCAAATACTCACATGCTAACAAAATAAAATCATTTTTACCAACAAAGAGAATATTAACAAGTCATACATATCATCGATATGGAACAAGAACTGCAGTAAAGGAGAATATAAATGTAGACACGTTGCTAAGGAAATATAACAAACTCACATTTTGAAAGTAAAAACATAACAAACTTATAAACTGCATGAAAAAAGTACTGACCCAATAGGGACAACCTCAAGAAGGATGAACTTCAGCTTATAACGAGTCTGGAACAGTTCAAGAAGACCAACATAAATCCAAGTGATAGCACTTGTAGGCCGAATTGCACATGCAAGTGCTGCAACAAGTAAAGCATATTTTCTGGAGGACGAGAAAAATGATTTTTGCAATACTCTCATGCAGGGCCAGTAATACAGACTCACAAGAGTGAGAACAGTCTCCAAACTATTAGAAAAAGTACGAGTAATGCAGAATAACATAAACCAGTTGGTCAGATCCGAAAAAAGCTATCAAAAAGTTAAGTTCTCTGATATAAAAATGATAATATTAAGAAAATCTTGGGTTGGTGTTTATAAAAAAAATATAAATAAGGATACAGCCCAATTAGCAACATCCTCATCAAATAAGATCACCGAGTGTTTATACAAGTAAAGATCCCCAAATGCAGCAAATAGGGACTGGAGCAATCTTGGTGCAATTTTCTGTCTCAAAGTGAATATTTATCGCATCAGTGTAAAACTCTCATTGAAAAAATTGAATATTTATCACTTCAGTATCAAAACTTGGTCAATGAAAAACACAATCTAGTCTGTACCCCGCCAAACATCAGATTACAACGATCCGTATTTATACAATGTAAGTACTTCAGAAACAGAAGGGAATGCTTCAAACTGATGCCCCGAACATAACATAAAACATATAAACGACAAAAACTGCTGAAGACTACACAGAATAATACCATGAGCCAAGGGGTATCAAGTCTGAAAACGGCCATAACTTTGTAAAGTGCTGCGAAAATTAGTGGATGCAAGTAACTCCTTAACCCTTTTTTCCATTCCCACGTCAAATGCCCATATCTGAAATCCAAACACAGATCAGAACAAATACACAGCAGGACAACAACATTGGAAACTGACCCAAATGCAATGCGATGGGCCACTTCCGGGGCTTGCCAGTGCTCATCCGGATTGAAATAAGTTTGCACAAAAAACGAGTTGATCACTCGAAAAAGCAAACACATCATAATTATTTTGAAATTCGCCGGTGCAGCTCTGCTCTTGGAGAAATAAGTCTCTTTGTTATCAGATTCAACGAGAGACGGTGTTTTAGCTCTATTACGAAGCCTCATCCTTCTAGTTTTTTTTCAACTAACTACGGATCACACTAACTACGAAGCCTCATCCTTACAGTTGATCTGCCTACAAATCACGTTTAAAGGGCAAGCATAAGTGGTGATTCGAGGGTTTAACAATTTCTCAAAGTAACCTATTTATAATTTTGTCGTCTAAACTAATACATTCATGACCTATCCAGTAGGTTGCAGATAACTTGACCTATAATAATTAAGTTTACCACTTATTTTATATAGATTCCGTACATCAATTATCAG
>RWGZ01001229.1:195792-217393 GCA_009725065.1 Utricularia reniformis | reverse complement strand
ATATAAAAAATAAACCGATATTTGGACCATGAACACGCTATATATAATAAAGAAGGGCGTACGTGTCCCATATCACAAAAAAAGATGGAAGAGCTCATCACAGAGAGAACCGAACAAGTGATTGAGATAGTTGATGTTGGGACGATCAGCACTTTCTTTGGAGAGGAACGATCGACACTTCTTGACAATGAGTATCGATCGTCCCCTTAGGAGAGTGGGGGGCAACGACATGTGGTGTTCCAATCAACATGTGACAAGTGGCATTAAGAATCAATATCAACAGTCAGAGTATCATCGGCATTGATGTGATGATCGGTACCAGGTTCCAGCCTTGAGAGCGGCAAGCTTTGGTATGACGGTCGATCAACCGAAGGGGTGCACTGAATGGAGTCAACAAAATGATTAATGAGCTTTAACCCTAAAGCCCTAATGCTACCATTATATAATGAGTGTCAACCGCTTTAATGCGGCATCATCATCTCAGGGTTTATCAGAGAATAGTATGGAGCACGAGGAGTAAGTTCTGGTTTGAAACTTTTTGTTGTGGCTGTTGATTTATGTTGCACAAGAATTTGACAGTTCTTGTGGCTGTAATCTTTGTGTTATTTTCGTGACAGTAGATTGACCAGAAGGTGGTCCGTGGTTTTCTCCTGATACTCGGGTTCCAATTAAAATTTGTTGTGTTCTTTTCTCATTCCACATCTAGTTTTAGCTAAGTTTAATTAGTAAAACTAATCATAAAATCCATTATAGGCTAACAAGTAGTATTGGAGCTCTTGGTTATCTAGTTACAGGTGTAGTAGAAGGTTCTTTGCTCAGTGTTCAGATTTCAGAGACTGAAAATGGAGGATTCCAGTGTACCCATGATTAAACTCATGTCGGCAAATTATTCCATTTGGAAGGTAAAGATGGAGGATCTGTTGCCCTGTAAGGATTTGTGGGCGACGATCAATCTGGAAAAACAAGAGGGGACAGAATAGCAGAAATGGAAATTGATGAACAAGAAGGCGTTGGCGTACATCAGGTCGTGGGTCTACCTGTCGTTGTTTCATCATATTGGATAGTTGACAGAGCCAAAGGCCATGTGGGACAAACTGCAGAAAATATGTGAGAGAAAGAATGTGCAGAACGAGGTTGGCACAATTAAAAAACTGGTAAATCTCAGATATGTCGATGGGAGTCCAATGGCGGAACACCTGAATAAGTTTCAAAATCTGGAGAACAAGTTGACTCGGGCCAATATGAAACTTGACGATGAGTTGCAAGCGTTACTAGTTCTTGGGACACTGCTTGATACTTGGGAGACACTGGTGGTGACCTTGATTAATTCCACACCAGTATTGTCGTTATCAAGAGTTGTCGAGAGTCTCCTTAATGAAGAAGAAAGGAGAAAAAAAACGAGTAAAGGCGGTTGGAGTACTCTGGCCGCAGCTACCGATCGACAGGGACGAGGGTCCAACCGATCGGCAAGCAAAAGAGAAGCAAGTCACGTGGAGGTGACAAGCAGAATGGGGGGAATTCAGGTGACAAAGGAAGAACATGTTTTTAGTACGGGGTCGTCGGACACTTGGAGAAAGACTGTGTCCATTATAAAAGGTCCCATGAAGTGTACAAGAAGAAGGGCAGGAAGGAGGTCAACATGGTCGGCTCGCAAGATGACGAGTTGATTGTCCTTTCTTTGGAGGAGATGAATTTGTCACAGGGGATCAGAGGAATGGATCTTTAACTCATCTGCCTCTTACCACGCAACACCAAACCGCAGCAGCTTCAAGTCGTACACTGCTGGAGATTTCGGGATGGTGAAGATGGAAATTCTAGTGCATCGCCGATCGTGGGCATGGGATGCATAGAAGTGACGACCAACACGGGGATGAAGCTCGTATTAAACCAAGTAAGACATATTCCCACATTACGACTAAATTTGCTTTCCATGAATGTTTTTTATCTTGAAGGGTATATAAGTGTGTGCGGGAATGACTCGTGGAAGTTGAAGAAAGGGTCACTGGTCATTGCCAGCGGAGTGCTGCAACGAACTCTATACAAAAATTGGGTGTCGATCGTCATTAAGCCTATCGACACAGTGTCGACCATGGTGAAGTTGATCACCACAACTGAGTCTAATGTTTCTTTGGATACATGGCACAAGAGACTGGCCCACTTGGGAGCAGAAGGGCTCAAGCATCTGACGAAGCAGGGACTTTGACGAACGAGAACTCTGTGCTGAGTTGATGTTAAGACTGCTTGGAAAGGAAGCAACACAGAGTTGCATTCCAAGTCAAGTCAACCAGAAAATCACAGCCACTTGCACTAGTCTACAGCAATGTGTGTGCGGAAATAGATGTGGAGACATTCAGTTGCAAGAAATATTTCGTATCATTTGTGGATAATGCCACAAGGAAAGCATGGGTATATCCGATTCGAGCTAAGAATGATGCATTCATCAGGTTCAAAGAATTCCATCACATGGTTGAAATAGAGACTAGGAAGAAGTTGATATGCTTGAGGAGTGATAATGGAGGTGAGTATACCTCGTCGAGGTTTGATTTGTATTGCAAATCAACACTTTCTTTGGAGAGGAACGATTGACACTTCTTGACAATGAGTGTCGGTCGTCACCTTAGAGGAGTGGGGGGGCCAGCGACATGTGGTGTTCCAATCAACATGTGACAAGTGGCATTAAGAATCAATATCAACCATCAGAGTATGATCGGCATTGAAGTGACGATCGGTAACATGTTCCAGTTTTGAGAGCGACAAACTTCGGTGTGACGATCGATCAACCGAAGGGGTGCACTGAATGGAGTCAACATAGGATTAGTGGGTTTTAACCCTAAAGCCCTAATGCAACCATTATATAATGGGTGTCAGTCGCTTTAATGCGGAAACATCATCTCAGGGTTTATCAGAGAACAACATGAAGCACGAAGAGTAAGTTCTGGTTTGGATCTTTTTGTTGTGGCTTTTGATTTAAATTGTACAAGAACTTGACAATTCTTGTGGCTGTAATCTTTGTGCTATTTTCGTGATAGTGGATTAACCAGGAGGTGGTCCGTGGTTTTTTCCCGGTACTCGGGTTCCACGTAAAATTTGTTGTGTTTTTTTGCCATTCTGCATCTAGTTTTTGCTAAGTTTAATCGGTAAAACAAATAGTAAAATCCATTATAGGCTAACCGTTGAAGAAGAAGAGAGAGAAAACTGAAACCCAGACTCGGAGAGATGATTATAATGAAGAAGAGAAAAGTGTTTCTGTGATAAACCCTTTCATTTCTACTTTGGTTCCAGAACAAGGCAAAAACTTACCTGCACTGCTAATTGTCTAAACTTTTCATATTTTCCATTTCATTTGAATTTCGAAGTTGTTGATATATGATAATTGGGTTTGCAGATGAAGATTATGCCTCAACCGAGGAGGCTACTCTTTTACTTCATTCCCTGGTTCAATGGAAATTTTTGTTAGATTTGATGTGGGCTCCTCTTTAAGATTTAGTTTTGGGCCATAGTCATATTATTTAGTATTTTAATGTGGTTATGTTGTGTAATGTACTATTAGGGTTTTTCAGAATTCATATCCAAAAACAGCGATAGTTAGTATTCATCAAGTTTCTTCACCTTGTTTTTAGTTTAAAGTGGTTTCGTAGCTTTACAATGGCTACGAGAACATCTACCAAATCGAATATATGTGTTCCCTTTTGTTATTAAAGTGTTATTTCATTTTCTGTTGTTGTTCAATATTTTCGGATTTGTTCAAACCTAGGCTTCTAGTTCGGAAGCTATAAAACTTCTTTAACAAAATCTTTAATTGTGTCCTTTAGTTTTGTTATAAAATTTGCCACAAGCCTTTGCTTGCCATGTGTAGATCTGATAGTGCTTAAGTTTGTATTTACATTTAAAACTATGTTATAAAATAAAATATTATTGTGTTGAAAACAAAAACATGCTATGATAAACTAAATGGGTTTGTGTTACTCATATTTATAGCCCTCTAACTTACGGTTATACATCACAAGTTGGTAATATTATTTATTATTGACCCTTAATGATGATGTTAATATTTTATATTTTTGTACACAAATCTCGAACTTTAGCGTTACTGTTGTATAATTTTTCAAATTATAGGGATCTTATTTACATACTTTGTAAACTTTGAGTATCAATCATACTAATAGAAAAATATTTGCTAACTTTAGAGAAAATTGAGTGCTACAGTATAAGAATAAAAAACAAACGGTATTGATAATTTAGGTGTATTCTTAGAATTTCGTAAGTTGTGGCATGACATTTACACACCTTATAAGATGTGAGGTACTTATACAATTTTTTCAATTTGACTTAAGTTTTGTATATAAATTGAAATACATACACATTTTGGAAAATCACATCTACTATTCATATATTTTGGGCCACTTTTTTATATATTTGAATTTTCATCCAACAAGGTCATATATTTGAGAATCTATGCATATTGCTCAATCTTGATATTATTAAAGAAACAATTTTTAACTATTATTTAGTTATTTTGGGATGAGTTCAATATTTTTTGATATGTATTCTATCATTTCTCATTGAATTTTTTAACAATTATTTAGTTAATTTGAATGAGTTCGATATTTGTTTAGAGTGTAAATACTTTACTTTAATTAATTCAATTTGATGTTAAATTTAAATTTGTTAAAACATAGAAAGACGAACATGAATTTAAATTGTTTTGTAATTTGTGATTTCATGTTATATTACTCTAGAGCAATTATTTAACAAATGAGTAACTAACTTACTCAATGTGTCCATTATATATAAAATAAGATTTGTGAGTAAATTTATCGTTCTTCTTGAGTACATTGTGATGCGATAAAAAATTATTATTTAATGATTATTTGATGCTTGTTAATTATTTATCCTTTTATTATAGAGAAAATTACAATGGTGCCCCCAAAGTGTTGAGGCAAATGAAAGGAAAAAGGAAAAACAAGAGACGAATTAACTCATCTGAACATTCTGCGTGAGGCTTGAGTCCTCCAGTCCCTTTTTTCTTTTGGCCTCTGCAGGATTGAGTGATGGAGGAGACGAGGCTGAGCTGGGCAAGCAGGCGCATGTCCGGACTGGGAGCAAAAGCATATAAAGGCAGACGTGCTGAAACGAAATAAAAGCGTGTAGAGTCAAAAACGTCTAATTTGGTGAAAGCGCATTTGGACGACGACAAAATTGTAATTCCAATTCTAAAACCGTCCAGGACTCAAATAAGGGATAAAAACCAGACATTAACAGGGAGAGTTTTTCCAAAGAGAAAAAGGCATCAAAAGGGAGAAAGATACACCTGGAGATAAAAAATTCGAGGAGCGCCAGGCACCAAAATCTGGGCATCCAGAAGCGAATTGTTGATACTAAGATCTATCATCTTCTTTTCTGTTCTTGCACCTGTTATCTTGTGTTGAACATCTGTACACTAAACTGAAGGTTAGTGGATTGGATCGAATTATCGATCCCGAGGTTTTTCTCCGGGTTTACTCCGATTTCCTCGTGAAGTTTTGTTTCTCTACCAACTGAAAGAACAACAGAGACACAAACTACATAAGATTGTAGTTCCATTTGAACATACCCGATCGAATTATGATGGAATAAGGAAGGCTTTCTTCCAACAAGTGGTGGCCCATGCAGGTCGAAACGCCTGTGGAAATTAAACAAGAAAACAAAACGGAGATCACTGATCAAGATTTCAACGTAATCACATCAAGAACCGATTCAGAACTCACCTAGAGCGCTGCCCTGAAAAGCATGGCTGGAGAACCTTATTCGATGATCAAGTTAACCTCCAAGAACTATCCGGAGTGGAAGAATAGGATGCAAGACTTGTTATATTGCCGATTCCTATTTGAACCAGTAAAATTCGGAATCCAGAAACCAGAAAAATATAAGTAAGAGGACTGGGATATGAAACATATCATGACCTTAGGCTTTGTTCGTCAATGGATCGACAGCGCCAATTATCATCATGTTGCCAAAGAAACTGATGAAAAGTGATGTGGGAAAATCTCGAAAGCATCTTTGAACCAAAATCTACATAGTCCCAAGGATTTATTTTCAAAAGATTTATGAGACTAAGGTTCAAAGAAGGATCTCCCATGATCGATCATCTTGAAATGTTCGAAGAAATTGTCAATAAATTGGCTGAAACAGATTGTGTGCTCGAGGATAAAGTTTTTGCACATATGTTGATAGACATACTTCCAGATTCATGGGACTCTATAGTTATTTCTATCAATTCTTCTATTCCGAATGGTGGACTAAAGTTAGAGGTGGTGAAAGAATGTTTAATCAATGAAGGGCTAAGGAGGGATGAAGTAACTGGTTCAGTTGTGAAGGAAACATTTGCTGTGGTTAATTCTGAGACACAAGATAATGGTCAGAATTTTAGCAAGAAGAGCTACAAGAACAAGCAAAACAGTAAGGAGCAGGGGAAGCCTGAAAACAACCAAAAAGAAACTAGGAGTTGCAACTAGTGTGAAAAGGTTAAGCATCTCAAAAAGGACTGCTAGTTTTGGAAAAGAGTCAAGGAATCTGAACCTGTTGCAGCCACGAATCAAGAAGAAATCCTAGTCATCTCTACTGTCCAAGTATCCGAAGACAGATCTAATTAAGAAATGGAGTGGATAATTGACTCGGGTGCTTCCTATCATGTTACACCAAGAAAGGTTTGCTTCACTTCCTATTATGAAGGGAAACTTGGCACTGTAAGAATGGGGAATCACTCATGTGCATTGGTAAAAGGAATTGAGACTATAGAAGTCTTGACTAAGGAAGGATACACACTAATCCTACGGGATGTGAGACACATACCAGATCTAAGGATAAATCTATTGTCTACTTCTATCTTGGATAAGGAATGATTTATGAGCCTAACATACAGCCACTGCTGGAAGCTATTGAATGATGGGAAATCTGTTGCTGAAGCTGAGATTTCAGACACTCTGTACAAAATTAGATTGTTGCCTCAAACTGGACAGATCAATATTATGGAAAAGACTCATCCATTCCAGGTGTTGCATAAAAGAATGGGGCATATTTCGGATGTCGGATTAGAAAAACTAAAGAAAGATGGTTTAATTCACATTTAAGGCAGAAAATCAGAACAAAAATGTGAGGAATGCATCTATGGAAAGCAAGCAAAACAACCATTCAACACAACTGTAAAGATAAAGGAAGAGATCCTAGTCTTAGTTTTTTCAGATGTGTGCTCACTGAATATTATTTCAAAAGGAGAGAGCAAATATTTTGTCTCATTTATTGATGATGCCTCGAGAAGAATCTGGGCCTACCCTATTCACACAAAGGATGCAACATTTCTTAAATTCAATGAATGGTTGGCTGCAGTTGAAAGGGAAAAGATGAAGAATCTGAAAATTCTTAGAACAGACAATGGTGGGGAATTCACATCTAATGAATTTAATTTTTTTTGCAGGTCTCAAGGCATCAGACACGAGCTCACTGTGCCAGGGATACCCCAGCACAATGGGATAGCCGAAAGGTTCAACAGGACACTCCTAAATAAAGTGAGATGCTTATTAAAGACTTCTAGGTTAAGCAAGGATTTTTGGACTAAAGCTTTAGGAGTGGCTTGTTATTTAGTCAACCGATCTCCAGCTACCAGCATTGATTTAAACACTCCATAAGGTGTATGGGCAGGTAGTGTCCTAAACTTAAACATCTAAAGGTATTTGGTTGCAGGGAACTGGCACATATTCCAAAAGAAAATAGGAAAAAACTTGATGACCATGTAGAAGAATGTATCTTCATAGGTTACGGAGACAACAAATTTGGTTATAAATTCTGGAATCCAAAAACCTAAAGGATTTTCAAATCCAGGGATGCAATATTTTTTAGAAGACCAAATCATTCAAGACTTGAGCAAACTTGGAGTGAATAATGATGAAATCACATATATAAAGCTGGGCAGAGAAGTGCACATACCTGGATTTAAGGATGGCACATCACCTGAATTCCTGGAAGCACCGAAAACTGAAAATAAGGAACATGATACAAATGAAGTACGAATCAGAGAAACTTCAGAGGAAGAACCATAAAATTTAACAAATGATGAAATTGAATTGGAGTCAGGTTCTAGAAATTTTCAGAACCTGAAACTAGAAAGATCAGAAGACCTTCTTCAAGGTATCCCTCCTCGGATTATGTTCTTGTAACTGAAGAATGAGAACCGGAATCATATTATGAAGCAATTAAATCATCTGAAAGCAGCAAATGGTTACAAGCTATGAAAGAAGAGATCAAATCTAAAAAACACAATCAAACTTATGACCTAGAACGATTATCACCAGGAAGAAAGGCTTTGGAAAATAAATGGATATTCAAACTAAAGCAACAAGTTGATGATACTATTAGATATAAAGCTAGACTCATGGTGAAAGGCTTTAGGCAGAAAAAGTGAGTCGATTTTGATGAAATATTCTCACATGTTGTTAAATTCACCATAATAAGACTAGTGCTAGCTGCAGTGGCTCATCTAGACCTGGAATTAGAAAAAATGGACGTCAAAACAGCTTTCTTAAATGGCTACTTAGATGAAGTAATTTATATGAAGCAGCCCACTGGTTTTGAAGTCAATGACAAGTGAGCTGAGCAATTAAACGTCAAAACTCTTGCCTTCTTTCTTTCTGGTTTTCCTTCTGCAGGTTGAACGGTGATGAAGTCGAGGCTGAGCTGGGCAAGCAGGTGTGTGTCCAGACTGGGAGCAAAAAGGGGCAAGAGCAGAACCAGATATGTTCAAACTTCTCGAACAGATCTAGGGCAAGCTGTACCGAACCACCAACGCGCAACCAGAGGGGAAGTATGTTGAGGCAAATGAAAGGAAAAGGGAAAAACAAGAGATGAATTAACTCATCTGGAAATTCTGCGTGAGGCTTGAGTCCTCCAGTTCCCTTTTTTCTTTTGGCCTCTGCAGGATTGAGCGGTGGAGGAGACGAGACTGAGCTGGGCAAGCAGGCACATGTCCAGACTGGGAGCAAAAGCAGATAAATGTAGACGTGCTGAAACGAAATAAAAGCGTGTAGAGTCAAAAACGTCTAATTTGGTGAAAGCGCATCTGGACGAGGACAGAATTGTAATTCCAATTCTAAAACCATCCAGGACTCAAATAAGGGATAAAAACTAGACGTTGACATGGAGAGTTTTTTCAACGAGAAAAAAGGCATCAAAAGGAAAAAAGATACAACTGGAGATAAAAAATTCGAGGAGCGCCATGCACCAAAATCTGGGCATCCAGAAGCGAATTGTTGATACGAAGATCTTTCATCTTCTTTTCTGTTCTTGCACCTGTTATCTTGTGTTGAACATATGTACACTAAACTGAATGTTAGTGGATTGGATCGAACTATCGATCCCGAGGTTTTTTTCCGGGTTTACTCCGATTTCCTCGTAAAGTTTTGTTTCTCTACCAACTGAAAGAACAACAGAGACACAAACTGCATAAGATTGTAGTTCAATTTGAACATACCCGATCAAATTCTGATAGAATAAGGAAGGCTTTCTTCCAACACAAAGTTTAGAAATTGCAAGAAAAGCCTCCATTGAAATCGTTCAAGAATAACCCACGAGTGAATAATCGTGGTTTTCGTCATTTTTTGAGTTAGTGGTTTTGATGATTTATGTATTTTTTTTAAATTAAAGTTTGGAGAGTTTGTCATTATGTATTTATAAGGTTAAGATGACAAATACAAACAAAAGATACATTTGAAATAACAACTAGTATTATGACAAACATAATCGATTTTGGAACTTTAGGAGTCAACTACGCAATTTTAAGCTTTAGACGCATGATGTTTACAACTTTAAAAAGTTGCGGGTCAATAAGACACATTATATAAACTTTAGGACATCACATTATACTATTTTAACATTTAGAGACCAAACATCTTACCACTACCAAACATCACTATTTATAGAGAAAATTGCAAGGATTACCCTCAATATATGAAATAGTGTAAAGACGATACCCTTATAGTTTCAAAATTGCGTAGGAAGCACCCAAAGTTTACATATTTAGTATCATATTTACACTATTTCAAAGATTATGGGACAATCACAAACACCACTCTTTTATTATATGTAATTTGCGGTTACAAATAAATGTTTTTACTAAAATAAATAATCTAAAAATAAAGGTCTTTCCTAACTATACTTATCAAGCACAATTTTTTTGATCGATTTAACTAAATTAAAAAGTAAATAAAGATTTGGTTACCGATTCTCTTTAAAATGTATTATCTAAATTATCCTGAAAACATAATAATAGAAAATCACAGATGATGAGACACGCATATTGAATCCCAACTGCATGAAGAACCAATAAGGTGAAAATTTACATCATTAAGGAATCTTGTCCACGTCACGACGATCACTTTGTTTACTTATATTAATATTTAATTTAGTATATATTTATAATTCAAGATGCATACATGCTTCAAACACTATTTAATAAAATTAAATCTCGAAATGTGGAATATTCATGAAACTTATGCTATCCGGATTCGTATTCCTAACCGGAATTGTCCAAAAGGAAATTTCAGAAAAATCTTATTTTTTAACTAGTTTCTACCTAATTATTTAAAGTATAATTGTATTGCATTTATCAAAATATATACATTTAAATGTTCAAATTTTTATTGAATAATAACATGCCACACAAATAATTTCCAACAATTTAATCAAATTGTGTTTAAGCCATCTTTTCGCTCATTCTAACTAGGTGTCCATGTTGCAGCCACCACATCTTTCCAATGTTTTGAGAAAAGAGAGTTTTACCATTCTCATTCCTCAAGCTTTTTAAAAAATAAATTTTAAAAATTTAAAATAATATAATTTAAGAAATATGATAAAATATGTAATTTTAAATTTGATCGAAATAATGATTTTATCGATAATATTGTGATTGCTCGGTACTAGGTATGCAAAAATGTTCAATTTAACGATATTTAACAAGTTTGATTAATTGATTTTTAACTGTAATTTTACTTAACAAAAACAAGATCAACTAATCATTGATTTTATTCAATTTAAGTTACTGTTTTAGTGGTTCTTGAAAATAAGTTATTCAGTTTTTATAGATCGATTACACTTTTAATTTAGAAAATACAATCACAAATTAACCAGAATTCTAAAATATTTTACATACGCAAAAAATCACAACTATCAATTTAACATGTAAATTTGATTTATACAATAAGAAAAACATTACAAGTAATTAGTATTAACATAAAAAATAATGATATATAATAAATAAAAGTAAAGAATTATAAGTGTACATACATTCTTGTAGGGATGAGAGTAAAGTTATTTATAAAAATAAAGAATGATTATATGTATAGAAAGAAAACTGACGTGGATTAGAGAATGAATTTTCCAGGCGCCCACGGTTGAAGAAAACCTTATAGATAACTAGCTATTTCCAACCCTAAACGAGAGAACGTTTAAAACGGATAAGTAATTTTGCAATATGAGAAACATTGATCTACCTATCCAAATTCAATATGAGAGAGTATCGCTTATAAGGCCATTTGAGAAGCCAATGCATCTTAGATAAATCTCAATATTTATTATAGATTAGAAACAAACATAGGTTAAATATAGTGATTCAATGCATTTTTCATAGAAAAGTGACCAATATCCTATTGGAATCGAAAAGATAGTGAGTAGATGCAAGATGGATACGTCATTAGAAAATTTATGGTTAGAAAAAAGGAAAATTATAAATACTAGTTGTGTTACATTATAATAAGTGTAATCGAAAATGGATAATATCATGTAAATAAGAAGTATGTCGTTACAATTCGGTAACGGGAGAAATAACTCAAATTATCACTCGTAATATATATACCAATCATCACTTGTAATTTATATTGCATAAAGAATAGTTTTAAAATCTAAATATTTATTATATTATATTAAAAAAAATAACATGACATATAATTTGTTTGTTTAGAAAATAATAGTTTTTAATGATATATAAAATGATATTATCATTCAATCCAGGAATTGGGCTAAATTTAAATCATTATTTTATACAATAATTGCAACTATTGTTTTTATACTTTTAAATATTCATTGTATAAATCAAAATAGTATTATGGATTTTTTATGAATTCAAATTAAATAACCAGTATTATAAATGATAAAAAAGACTTCATTATTTTTATAATGAAATAACTTATAACTTATTAATGAATTATTCTAGCTTAAAAACTTCACCCCTAAGACATTCACGTAAGCTGCTTGTGATGGCTGGCCAGCTTCGTCTCAAAATTCAAAATTTTGAAAGGGCGCCGCAAAATTTTGAGTTCCGCAGCCCACAACCGTGGCCACCCTCTTCGCCGTCCATTTGGTTCTTCCATCATCGTGACTTCCATTCTCTTCCTCTATTTATATCTCCGATCCCTCAAGTTTCTCATTCAGGAAAAATCAGTAGATGGGATCCCGCGTAGAGCAGAGATTCGGAGAGTTCTACGGGAAATGGATGACAGAACTCGAAATTATGGTACAATCTGTTCTTGAATCTTCTTCCATGGCAGATGATAGAGCTAAAGCTCTTCTTAAACAATTGATTGATCATCATTTGGAATACTACAAAGTCAAGTGGGTTATGGCGGAGGAGGACGTACTCGCTTTCTTTTATCCTGTTTGGGTAACTCCACTTGAAAGGACATCTCTCTGGATGTCTGGATTCAGGCCGTCGGCTGATTTCAAGCTGTTTGAATACTTAATCAATTCTCCGGCCACAGATACCGTGCGACTCTCCGGCTTGACGGAGGTGCAAAGGAGGAGAATGGAGGCATTGAAAGTGAAATTAAAGAAGGAGGAGGATAATGTGGAAATGAAGATGGAACGGCAGCAGGTGGCTGTGGCGAGTAGTGAAGTGGTGGAGGTAGCTGCAAAGGAGAGGAAGGCACTTGAGAGTGGAAATTCTGCAGAGGTGGCGGCGGTGACTGGGCTAGTGGACGCAACTATGAACGGGATGCTGACTGGATTGCTAACGGTGATGAAGACGGCGGATTTGGTGAGGTTGACGGCGTTGAAAGAGATGACGGAGATTTTGCCCATCCAAGGGGCCGTCTTTTTGGCGTATAAATCGATGGTTATGATAAAACTAAGGAAATATTGTAATATGGGGGTGTAAGAGTAATTTCTTTATGTTCTGAATAATGATGTTTTAATTTCCTTATTATTATAAATAATAAGTTCAGTTTTCAAAAATTATATTTAATTGTTACGTTAATTATAAACCGAATGAATTTAATTGGGAATCGGGATACTGCATAGATAAGAAATGCAAATGAAAACATATTGATAATACTATTAAAAAATTCATTATAAAATTACAAGGAATCAATAACTGCTATGACTCTCATTGAGAATTTGTCTGTGTTATATTATTAATACTTCTAAATTTGATGTTAATTAGTAATAACTATTTTTGTGACAATGGTAGGCTTATAAAAAAATCATAAGGAATGCCAATTCAGTAGTTTTTTTTTTAAAAAAATATAGTATCTAATATATAATAATTGATTAAATATTATTTTACTTAAACTAATACAAATATATATTTGATTTTTTCAATATATGATTTAAAAAATTATAAGCTGAGTACAATGGTACAAGGTATTGAGTTTGTTTGGAACACAAATTAAAACTGCAGTGAGGTGCGGTGCGATGCCAAATCGTGATTTCTTTATGGTACACAAAACACAAGTTTAATTACGATGTGATAATCGTTAAAAAATCAAAATATCATCACAGCTGTTAAAATCAGATGTGGCAACATCGTGATTTTGGAAAAGACTAATTTACCATTAATTCTATTAATTATAATATAATTATATTTATTATTTTTTATATATAAGAGTATATTAGTATTTTTACATAAATCACGATCATAATACCGTAATTTTACCAAACATATTTAAAAATTCACGATTATCATATTTAACCACACTTCACCACACCTCACCATATCTCACCACACCGCAACTTTAAAAAGTTATACCAAACAAACTCATTATGTATTCTAACTCTCATGTTGTCTTGACACATCTGACCATTGAAAAAGCATCCGCTGAACCATGTTGTCAACATCCACCCCATTTTAATCATGTGTACATCTTTAAGGAACATTTTGAACACAATTAGAAAATATAAGATGAAAAAATCACACATGCACACTTATGGCTCAATGGATGTTTACGCATTGTCGTCATGTAATCCAACATTATCATTATGCGTTTATGTGCGTCTCTCAAACCACAAAATATCAACAATGACCATTGTCCCCTATCAAACTCAACCATTGTTACATATGAGTGTTTATACAACGCAATCAAAAAATAGTATGAATTAAAAATAGTTTTTACTCGGGTACAATAGGCATAAACATGTATTCATAGGTAACAATGATATCGAAAAACACGTACGAATTAACAATAGTATTTACTTGGTTACAATAGACATGATGAGCATGCTCTTAGTGCGACATAAGACATCCCAATTGAGACAAATTGCTCAATGCAACGGGTCCGTTTCTTTAACATACACATCAATCACTATTAAATCGACAAAACAAAAAAAATCCATTCTATCCATTACGCACAAGTTAATGGACCATGCTCCTAAACAAGTCGAGCAACAAAGACATACTCAAACGATACCCACATTAACAACTTAAAAACATATTAAAATACAATGAATATAGGGTATTCAATTATCCATAAATAACTTTATTGATAATAATGAAACACATTTGCCCAATAACACAATTTTTGGTAAAAATAAATTTGATTTTGATATAATTGAATAAAGTGAATCATTACTAGAAGAAAATATTAAATAAACATATTTTTAGATTTCTGAATTAATTGATTTGTGTGGGATCCTTTGAAAATTGAAGAGGCGCCGCATCAATCCAACACTCAAGAATGACTCGAGTATTGCTCATCACCACCAGACCGCACAAAAGAACCAATAAGAAGGATTTAGTATCCCCATGCGGAAGGAAGCCTGACGTTATTTTAGGTAGAATTGAGACTTGTACGCATTTAAATAAATTGTTAAAATTATTTTATGTTTATTTTTCAAATAACACTCTTTGAAATTTCGAACAGTTTTTTGAGATATAATGAGCACTTTGGATTTGAAAGCATTATCATCTTGTTTTAAAGTTGAAAAACTCTCCAATGTGTTTAAATGTTGATTAACTTTATATTTATTTCTTAAACCATCAAGTTATTTATCTAGGTAATGTGTTTGGATAATAAGATGCAACTAGAATGCTGTATTTTTTACATTGTTTCATTCATTACATTGACTTATGTGTAATTTAAAGAAATGAAACTTGGGATGCTCAAAACTTACTGAAGTCATGAGCACACCTTCGTGGTCACTTCGCATGCCTTCCATCTGGTTCCTCCTTGAATCTTATCTCCAATTTTTTCTGTCATAAATTCCTCCCCTCATTTATCACATTCATCATTCCATTACAAAAATAAAACATACATGGGTCCCCTTGAGGGAGAGATTCATTCACTTTTTCAAGAAATGGATGCAACAACTTCTTAATATGGTCCAAGTTTATGGGAGAATTGCGCAGAGTACTACCGATTCTGGGGCGTGTGTAATTTTACCATCATTCGCGATAGGTAAACATGAATTGGAATTTTTCCCCAATCCGCGATAGCCAAACGCGACTCGCTTTAATGTAAATAGAATTAAAAAAAACATATTTTGTACTGTTCGATTTAGCGTAACGTAAGTTGCCAAAATATAAATATCCCCTGTTTTCTTCTCTTAATCGCGAGTTGCCCTAATCTTTGCTCTCAATCGTGATTTCCTCTCCCAAACGTGATTTCCGGCTGTGGGTAAGAGCTGGTTGAAGTATTCGTGCCTTTCATTAGAAATACTTCCTCCCAATCACTTCTTCTTATCAAATACCCGCTGAATCACTTTATCCTCGGTTGTTGCTGCCAAATGTATGTTTTTTGGCCATCTTTCGGGTTTTTATTTAGAGCAAACATTCGATTTATTTACGATAATTTGTTAGAATTCGATTATTAGTTACGATAGCATTTGTGACAATCTAATTATTTGTTATGATATTAGTTGTTGTGTTTTGTTTAGGTATAATTTTAGCTGGGGATAATTGATTAGTTACGATATTAGTTGTTACAATTTGATTAATTACAATATTATTTGTGATAATTTGATTAGTTACGATATTATTTGTTATTTGTTATGTTAGTTGTGGTGATTTGTTATTATGTTAGTTGATTGTATTTGTGACCATTTCATTTAATTTTACTTGGGACGAATTGATTAGTTACGGTAGTAGTTGTGACAATTTGATTAGTTACTATTTTAGTTGTGGTGATTTGGTTACTTGTTGATATTTGTTGTGGTGATTTGATTAGGTATGATTTTAGTTTCGACGAATTGATTAGTTATGATATTAATTGTGAAAATTTGATTTGTTACGATATTAGTTGATGTGATTTGATTATTTGTTGATATTAGTTGTGGTGATTTGTTTAGGTATGATTTTAGTTGAGATCAATTGATTATTTATGTTGATTATTTATTATGATATTAGTTGTGGTTATTTGTTTAGATATGATTTTTGTTGGGACGAATTGATTAGTTAAGATATTAGTTGTTACAATTTCATTAGTTGCGATATTATTTGTGACAATTTGATTATTTGTTATGATATTAGTTGTCGTGTTTTGTTTAGGTATAATTTTAGTTGGGGCGAATTGATTAGTTACAATATTAGTTGTTACAATTTGATTAATTAAGATATTATTTGTGATGATTTGATTAGTTACGATATTATTTGTTATTTGTTATGTTAGTTGTGGTGATTTGAGTATTTGCTATTATGTTTGTTGATTTTATTTGTGGCCATTTCATTTTATTTTATTTGGGACGAATTGGTTAGCTACGATATTAGTTGTGACAATTTGATTAGTTACGATTTCAGTTATGGTGATTTGATTAGGTATGATTTTAGTTTCGACGAATTGATTAGTTATGATATTAATTGTGCAAATTTGATTTGTTATGATATTAGTTGCGGTGATTTGATTATTTGTTGATATTAGTTGTTGTGATTTGTTTAGGTATGATTTTAGTTGAGACTAATTGATTATTTATGTTGATTATGAATTGATTATTTGTTATAATGATTGTTGTGGTACCTTTTTAGGGCTACCAACAGTCGACCGGTTTGCTAAAGAACAAACTCGGTTTTTATTTGTTTAAAAGTGGAGAAACGATTAAGTAATCAAATAGCGCAATAGGCAAAACAATTTAGAGTGGAAAACCCCAGGAAACGGGGAAAAACTACTTGCTAAGAGCAGGAGAAGCTCTTAGCCATTTCACTAATAAGATAGAAGTTCATTACAAGAGATGACCAAGGTTAAAGAAAATGACTAAGTATAAGAAGGCAGTAAGAATTCCGGTAGGGTAACAGCCTGTTCTATTGCGTCCAAAAGGTACTCCTCTTTTTGTCGCCAAGCTCACTATTTATAAGGTTGATGTTGTGTGTGATCCACGTCGCGTAACCGCCCCTGACAGGTTTGTTAGAGGTTATTGTCGCACGATGTAAAACGTAGCCGGGACCGAAGCGTGGAACACGTGGAGAGGACCGAAGCAAGGAACACGTGGAGAGGCCCGAAGCATGGAACACATGGGTTGTAACCGTATGGACCGATCTCTTAACTGACTCCATGCATTCCTTGTTGTGGTCAACTCCATCTTCGGTTCTGCAAGTATAATGGGCCTTCGGGCTGGTTAATTTAGATGGGCCTTCCGGCCTACTTAAGCTGGGTCTTACCCAGTTAAGGGTACCCGGTCCTAGAGCCCTCATCAATGATAGTTATGATTTTAGTTGGGACGAATTGATTAGTTAAGATCTTAGTTGTGACGAATTGATGTCCTTTCATTTATCTTATTTATGTTTTTGTGATCTTATCAATTTTGAATAGTTTTATAATGACACACCATACTCAACAACCCTTCGATCCGAGTGTGTTGACCTTTCAAGAGAGACATTTAAGTCATCACATTTTATGTGGTGATGAAACTGTCCGGAGCATAAAATTCAAGCATTGGGATGGAACCATAAGAGATTTACGGGTTACACGTAATGTCGCTCAAGTTCTAGATCGCTGGGCTTTTACGGTGTATTTAAGACATCAAGGTTACAATTGGACCAACATTTATTGACTGCATTGATTGAACGATGGCGGCCAGAAATGCATATTTTTTTCCTACCTTATGGTGAAGTAAGTTTCATGTTTGTTTTATATACCGTTCACAATTAATAAATTTGTAATATTAGTTTTACGATTTTGCAGGCGGCTGTTACTCTACAAGATGTATATGTCATTTTGGGGTTTCAAAAACATCGATGGTACTCCCAATGTCAAACATAGACGGGTTAGGACAAAATCTGAATGGTTGCGATTCATGAGGGATAGATTTGGTTGGATAGCGACTTCAGAAGACATAAAGGGGAAATTCTTTATCTTAGGCGATTACATTGTTTGAGCTGCAAATGCAGTGAATATGGATTCTACCGATGATGAAGTCTTGCGGTAAAGTTCATATTATATTTACGGATATGATTTATTAGGTTTGAATAAAAAATTATTTGCCGCAGCTGTGCTCGTGCGATTATCGCGTTACTAGTATGCATAGTCTTATTTCCAGATACGCACGGAGATCATGATAAATTAATGTTATTATATCTATTAGCTGATGATGATGAAATCCCCCAATTAAGTTGGGGATCAACTGTGTTAGCATATTTGTATCTTATATTGCTTGGGATTATTTATGTAATTATGATAACCCCGGGACTGGTCTAACGTGGCTAAAGGGTATTTTCTGATTTTTTATTATATTTATTGAGCGATGTGATTTCGAGGGTAATCTCATAATTTGGGCATCCAGGCCCACGAATGAAGATTCCGATGGTGTTTTGAGATATTTTGGATGATTTCGGTCGAAAATGATGCCAAAGGTATTTTCGTAATTTGGCACTCGGAAAGCACGTTGGCGACATAAGGCAATATTATTGGCTATCTCCTAAGCATTTAGAGATGATGAACTGGTGGAAGAGTATTCCCGGGTATTTTCTCGGCATTACGTGTTATCAATGTTCGATCGGGGTTCATTTTCGAAGTTCCGGTATGTTGTGACACTCATTCCGGTTTCATTCGGTATTTTCTAAGTAAGTTGAGCTAATTTGATTAAGACTAGACTTTTGGACCCTAAGTTGACATATTGGACTAAGTTTTTCTATAAATACAAGACCCTAGGCCCCAGAAAATGGTTCAGACTCTTGGCATATTTCCCAAGGCATAGTTTTCGCTCAAACTTGGCTCGGTAGTCACGACTTTATGCCTAGTCGCGACTTTTTGCATGGCTGGTCGCGAGATTGTGTAGTTGGTCGCGAGATTGTGTGGCTAGTCGCGAGGTTGTGAACCTGGTCGCGAGATTGCGTAGCTAGTCGCGAGATTGTGAACCTACTCGCGAGATTATGAACATGATCGCGACATTTTGTCCATTCGCGAGATTTTGTAATGACTCACAACATTATGACAAAAAGTCGCGAGTCCCCTCACCCCAGGCGTGACGGAGCGGATTTGATCGTTTTTCGTATCGTTTTCACTTGGATTATTATCATCTCTTGATTGTACTTGGAACCTTTGATTATTATAGTGGAAACCAAGGTAGAACTATATTCTCCCGAGGACGTAAGCTCACACATTGTGGGCCCAACCTCGTATATCGCTAGTATCCCCACAATAATTGAATTAAAAATTATATAAGAAATTGACTGATCAAAAAGAAATACTCTAAAATATTTTTAGACGAGATCAGTATTGATGTCTATATGAAGGTGTGATGGGACGTCGATCGCTTGGAGGCCCGATGTGTCTCCTTATGGTATTTTTTGGAGGCCCAAAAAATAAATTTTTTGGGTTGCCTCTGATATGCGCATATTACATTTGTTAAGTGAATAAATTTAATTGTTTTGTATAGTTTTCATTGTTTTGCGCATATTACAGTTTCACAGCTGTGTTATCTCTAATTTAATTGTTTTGATATAAATTTGAGCTTATAGTCGAATACCCAGCATATGTCATGAAGAAAGGCATAGATTTCTTAACGACGGTTATGAGCAGACATGTAGGATGGTGTTTGGCTATAAGTGCGAAATAATGTATTTCCTTTGGTAATATTGGTTTATATAGCATATGATAATTATCATTTTTTTTATTTCGTATGTACGTAACGACGATGATATGGACTCAAGTACCAAACCATCAATTGCGAATATGTCGTGATTTGCTAGATTTAATACGTCACAATGAGGAACACTTTATGTTTATTTTATTGGTTTAACAAAACACCATTACTAACATCAATTTCGATCTTGTTAGTTTACTTGGAAGCCGTGCATTACATTCCCAATGGTAGATTTTAGTCAAGATACTCAGGCGTTGTGGACCTATACCGGGCCGATGCTTTTTTTTTGGGTTGTGGAACCTCATAACAGCATAACGATATACCCCTGATCGGCCGAGAAATATGCAGTCGGCTATGGATTCGGAAGGCGAAGATGAAGAGCATGTGACTAGACTCTGAGATGAGTCACCGGAGCAGGTGGGGGGCGAACGATGGGGAAGGCTTAATCGTGTCAGACATGCGTGGGGAACCGGTGAACATCTCGGGCAGCATGGCTTCGGCGATTGTAGAAGACGTTGATTTTGTGTACTATGTTTCATTTTATAATGGATTTAATGGAATTTTTTGGATTTAATGGAATTTTTTGAGTGTTAGTTAATAATTTTTTGATAATAAAAATTAAATAATATAAGTTTAGTTAAAACATTCGGATAACAAATAAATACAATAAATTCAACAATAATTTAATGACTTAATCTAATTAAATTTTAGTAATCTTTATAAAACAACAATAAATAAATACTAAAAGTCTAACTGATGAGAACTCTAGGACCAGGTACCCTGTAATGGGTGAGGCCCGATAACGGTTGGGCCAATATAAATAATCAAAACGAATTCTCACAGCCCAATTACACCTTTAAGAAGACCGGTCCGATGTTCAACACGGAGGACCGAAGATAACCTTAGTAAAAATAAGCGTTATCTGCCAGCTGGCTCCGCGGTTCGGTCCGAACGGTTACAAAACAGTTACAGGTTCACACGTTCCACGCTTCGGGCCCTGTCACGTTTATCATGCTTCGGGCCCGATCACGCAGACCACGCATCGGTCCCAGCCTCGTTTTACATCCTGCGATAACAACCTCTAACAAACTTGTCAGAGGCGGTTACAGGACGTGGATTACACTCGCCGGAAACTCTATAAATACATGACAAGACGAAGGAAAAGACAGGACCCTTTGGATGCAGAAGAACAGGCTATTACGCTGCTGAATTCTTCTTGCTTTCTTTATCTCGTCATTTTCGTTAACCTGTTTGTAAAAACCTTGATTCATTTCTTTAGTGAACAGGCTAAGAG
>RWGZ01001229.1:167015-182524 GCA_009725065.1 Utricularia reniformis | reverse complement strand
TATATATATATTAATTAAAAATATATAATAAATTAAATTACAATATAATAATATTAATAAAATATTATATCGAACGACACGTAAAATATCAGGTAGTAATTGATATATCGTTCATACTATATGAATCAGAATATATATTTTTATATTGATCGATATGGCTGGATTGAGTTATAGTGTCAGATATCGGTCCATATTTTTATATCGTAATTTCACATATCGATCAAAAATTTTCTAGTCAATCTAGAAAAACATGGGCTTCGAACCGTAAACCTGGTACCGGTGCCGCCCGGCTTTCATTGTATCAGACACTATGAAAATATTGATTAAATATTATTCGGGGCGACATGTAAACTACCATTTATCGATCGATATATCGGTCATACTCCCCGAATCGGAAGATATACTTTCATATCGATCGATATGTGAAATTACGATATAAAAATATGGACCGATATCCGACAATATAACTCAATACCGCCATATCGATCAATATAAAAATATATATTCAGATTCATAGAGTATGAACGATATATCAATTAGTACCCGGTATTTTACGTGTCGTTCGATATAATATTTTATTAATATTATTATATTGTAATTAAATTTATTATATATTTTTAATTAATATATATATATAATATAAATTATTTGATTTATTTTTATTAAATATATAAACATAGACTATTTAACAAATACTTTATGAAAACATGCTATTTTGCAAAACCTTTATCAAAATAGGTTATTTTGCAAACGAATTTTTGGCAGATGACTATTTTGCAAAATTCCCCGATCATAGGGTTTCTTACCCTAAGAAGCAGCCGCAGGAAGTAGCGGCTGTGGCTGAGAAGAATGTCCCCCCGAAGAAGGAGGACAATCGGGTTTATTGCGAGTTACATCACAATCGCGATTACCCGACGTTGAAATGCCTGCTACTACGAGAGACAGTAGCAGCAATGCATAATGAGAAGCCCGACCTTAATGGTCATAAGGGCAAGCGAGCGAAATCTCCCCGAATGGGCTATCAAGGTGACAATCGTCACAGGCCGAGGGGGAGAGACAATCAGGGCCAGCCCCGAAACTACAAAGATCGGGTAGGGGACCGAAGGTCTCCCCCCCCGAACATGACATCGACCAGCACGGCCGAGAGAACCGTGGCCAGGGCCATAGGAGAAGATGGCGGGGCCGTGGCGGCAGAGCCCCGCAGAACGAAGGTGGGAGACAGGAGCAACCCGCTCCCCCACCTGTTGAAATAGGCACCCAACCTCCTCCAAATGAGGCGGTGCCTAGGGATAGAGAGTTCGCCGGAGATATTTATGTTATCTTCGGAGGAGTAAGAATCAATGAGTCGGTGAGGCACCAAAAAAGAGCAACGCGCTAGGAGTTCCCCAAAAGCTCCGAATCAGTGGCGCTGGTAAAGTATGAATCGGCGGAGCGGTCCTCTTCATTCGAGGATGATATTACCTTCACCACGGCCGATCGGGAAGGAGTTACCGATCCATGTGATGATCCTCTTATCATCACTGGAGTCATCGCTAACCGTCGGGTATACAGGATTTTGGTCGATACCGGAGCTTCATGCAATCTGATGAAGCGTGAAGTAGTTGAGATGTTGTGGTTGGCAGCACAATGATGAGTACCATGGATACTTACTCCGGGTATCATCATATCTTCCTTGCTAAAGAAGATCAGAAAAGATCATCATTCATGACTGAAGATGGCGTTTATTGCTATGAGGTCATGCTATTCGGCTTGAAGAACGCTGGAGCAACATTCCAAAGATTGGTCAACAAAATCTTTAGAGATTTGATAGGCCACATTATGGAAGTGTATGTTGATGATATGATTGTCAAATCTATGAATGATGAATACCATATTCCGTTTTTGTCTCGTTGTTTCGAAGTATGCCGTAAATATAAACTCAAACTGAATCTGAAAAAGTGCTGCTTCGGGATCCGAAGTGGCAAATTCCTAGGATATTACGTCTATGAGAAAGGCATAGAGGTTAATCCTGAGAAAATTCAGGCGATAATTGATATGCAACCTCTTAGATACAAAGAGAATTTCAGAGGCTTACTGGCCGATTGGCTGTGCTAAGCAGGTTCGTCTCTAGGTCAACGGAGCGGGCTTTACATTTTTTCAGAGTATTAAGGAAAGCAAGCCATTTTGGTTGGACCGAAGAGTGTGATCGGACCTTCTCAAATTTGAAGACTTATCTAAGCACTCCTCCTGTAATGGTGAGCTCGATCTGCCATGAACCTTTAGGGTTGTATCTGGCTGTATCAGAGGTCGCAATCAGCACAGCTTTGGTCACCATTGGGAATGACATTCAATGACCTGTTTATTATGTGAGCCACTCCCTGGTATCAGCCGAAACCAGATACACTACCTTGGAAATGTTCATGCTGGCGTTGCAGAAAGCTATATCCAACCTAAAGCATTATTTTGAAGGCCGAAAGGTTTATGTGTATACTGATCTGCCTCTGAAGGCAATTCTAAGTCAGACGGATTCCAATGAAAGGTTGGCCAAGTGGAAAATCAAAATCAGCTCCATGTATCTGGAGTTTGTGCTCCGAAGGGCGATCAAGGCTCAGGTTCTCGCGGATTTGGTGGTCGAAATGACCCGATCAGCCATATTTCTAAACCAAGAGGACGATCAATGGGTCATCTATGTTGACGGGTCGACCTTCGGGGGAAAAGGAGCGGGCATTACCCTTACTACGCGGCAAGGCGACATTATCCATTCTGCGGTTAAGTTCTTATTCTCTAGGACGAATAACGTGGTGTAATACGAGGTCGTGCTGTCGGGGATGACCTTAGCCCGAAAGATGGGAGTTGCCAAAGTGCGAATGTTCTCAGACTCTAAGTTGGTGGTAGAACAGTTCGCATGGAGATTTAAAACACACGAGCCAATGATGAAGTTGTATCATGCAAAGGTCCTGGAGTTGTCAAGGAAGTTCAGTGAGTTCTCACTTGACCATGTGTCTAGAGAACAAAATAAAGTGGCCGATACATTGGCCAGACTGGTTGTAGGCCTACCAGATATTGGACCAGGCACCGTATCGGTCCACATTCAGGACCGACCGAACAGTCAATTGAGGAAATTGGGGCTTTATGCCATGAACTCTAAGGCTTGAATATGAATGCTATTGACTCTCCAGGGGAACTCACGTGGATGGAACCTTTTATCCAATATTTGACCAATGGCCATCTACCTGAAACGCATATGAGGCCAGAAAGATTGAGACCCGGGCTAAGCGATATGTTTTAAATGATGGACGATTGTTTAAGAAGAGTTTTGAAGGACCGCTCTGACGATGTTTATCCCCTGTCGAGGCTGAGGCCGTCATGATTTATGTTCATGGGGGATATGCGGTATACACTCTAGGGCCCGATCTTTATATCATCGCGTTATCAGGGCCGTGTATTTTTTGCCAACGCTCCTCGAGGGTGCTAAGAAGTACACTAGACATTGTGCCACCTGCCAACACCATGCTCCGGTCCCCCAACTACCAGGAGCACCTCTATCAATGACTCCACTTCCTTGTCCATTCGACAGATGGAGAATTGATATCTTGAGACAATTCCCCCGACTGGTACAGCAGCGAAAGTTCTGCATTGTGGCGGTTGAATACTATACAAAATGGATCGAAGCTAAAGTAGTTACTATTATTTCCGAAAAGGTGGTGAAACACTTCATGTGGAGGAACATTATAAGCCGCTTTGGAGTGCCTCGAGCTTTTGTATCAGATACAATTCCGCGGAAAAGTGTTCGGGATCTTTGCGTCAAATTGGGTATCGCTCAGCATTTTTCGTCAGTGGATCACCCCCAAACTAACGGATTGACGGAGGTTTCCAATAAAGTTATCATGAATGGATTGAAAACTATGTTGGAAGATTTGGCAGGAAAGTGGCCCGATCATATCTACGAGGTCTTATGGGCATACAAGACCACACCCCGCTCTACGACTCAGGAATCTCCATTTCCTCTGGTGTATGGGTCTGAAGCGGTCAGTCCAGTGGAAGTTGCCATACGATCACCTCAGATAACTCAATATGACGGGCATCTGAATGATGAAAGAAGATATTTGGACCTTGAAATGATTGAAGAAAAGAGGAACGGCATCTATGCGCGCATGTGTTTTTATCAGCGAACTATGAAACATGCTCATAATAAGCGTGTCCTACCCAGAGAATTTTCAGAAGGCGACCTCGTTCTCAGGAATTTGAGAGTTCAGAGAAACCTTGGAAAGCTAGACAGGAACTGGGAAGGGCCCTACCGAGTTTTGAGAAACTTAGGGGCTGGGACTTATAAGTTAGAAACTGTGGATGGGAACGAGATCCCCCGAATCTGGAATGTTATGAACTTAATTCGATATTTTATATAAAACCATTGACATTATTTGGAAGTTCTGAACCATAAAATATTTCTCATATATGAACAAGATACAAGAGATGCAATACAAACTATTTCTAGATAGGCGAGTGACCGATATTGAAGTTGGATTTTCTAGACGAGTTTGGACTGGTGACTGTAGCATTCCATCCATATGGCTTTCAAGTAGTGTGTCCGCTCTGACGAGTCAGATGCTTCCACACTTGCTGAGTACTTAGATGGATTGCAAAACTCCCAGAACTCACTGTGAACTTAATCTCCCCTTCGACAGCACCCACCATCCGGAGACAGCACTTGCTTCTTTGTACTTAGTCATAAACGAGATAACATGGACAGAATTAGCCAATCAAAGCGCAAGCCAAAGCTCAACATGGGACTGTTCTCAGAACCGGGGCTTCGATAAAGCTTGCCATGAGACTCATAAAAGAACCAAGGCAATGCCGCCAGGATCATAATGTTTTATAGGGACGGATTCAAGAGTGGTCTGTTAACGCAATTAAAATCCCATAACTTATTAAGCACATCAAGATTCTATGTTAAGTTAAGAGGACCGAACGGTCTAGGTTCGGCGTGAACCCCGATCTTACATTTAGCAGAATATTTCATTCAAACAGACAAAGTTTACAAAAGAAGCAAAATACAGAAATGAATGGACTTAAGATTTGAAATCTAGTCTACTTGTCATTCCTCCTTATCTGCACCATCGGATTTCTCTGCGATCCATGCCTTAAGATCCTCTAGTTTCTTCCCCTTCTCTTCAACTATCTCATTGACCGATCTCTCCATTAGGTCAAAAAGAGGAAAGTATATCATTTTCTAGTGGGGGTTCGTCTAGCTCGGGGATCTCTTGGAAGCTTCCGTCCTTGGTCAGGGGGTTGATCGTCTCCCAACGAGCATCTTCGGGATCCAGACCAAACTTGTTAATTATTTGGTCCTTCATATTGTCCGTATATTTGTAGACGTTCGGTCCGTAAACGTTTGCAGCCAAGGCAAACATCAGTGGTGAGTGGGCAAAACCCAGAATGGCTTCCCGGACCCCTCCCTCAGCTACTTCTTTACCCCTAACCAACTCTTCCTTCAAGGCATCCTTTTCCTCATGGGATCGAAGGAGAAGTCTGTTGTTCTCGTCAAATAGTTCCTGAATCTGACGTTGCAATTCCAAAACTCGGGCGGTTGCGGAGTTAGCAGCTGCTTGGGCTTCTCCCGTTTTAGAGGTAGCTATCGAAAGCTCTGTGCTCGCCCCTAGCAGCTCTTTATTCAAACGGTCCCGCTCCGCCTTGATCGATTCCATCTCTTGTTGTTTAATTTCAACTTGCCGTTGAGCTAAGGTAAGTCGACTCTCTACGTTCTCAGAAGCCGAAGCGATGTTTCGCCTCAGCTGGACTGCAGAGGTGAGGTCCAAGACCCTTCTGTGTGTCTGCAAGAAACGACTTTGATCAAAACAAAAACTCAACTAGATGGCGAAATATGAAGCTAATTTACCACGGCATGGGATTCCAGATAGGCTAGCACCAGACCGGAGATTGCGCCGTCAATACCGGGTGGGTTCTTTCTCCCCAAAAGTCGGTATTCTTCTAGTACGACGTCTTTCCAAGAAGTTGGGGTCCTTTTCAGCCCCCGAGCCTTCGAAACGGAGGATACCATCTCCTGAATAGCCTCCCGAACAGATTCCGGGCTCGATGATGTGGGGACCGATCTCTCTCCAATGGTGACCTCTTTCTATGAGATCGGGGCTGCGGGCCTGCTTACTGTCGATCGCAACCGTTTGTACTGCTTCGGGGAATCGTCTTCAGGGCCTCGCTTGCTCCATTAGCCGGAGGAAGAGGGGGCCTCGACACATTGTCCCACAAGCTGTAGGATGGAGGGACATCCTCCACCCGCATCGACCCCTGCAGCAACAATCACACAACGTTAAGATCCAGGGTAGAGTTATTTCCAATCCTGTACATGGCGGAAAGACCTAACGAGCAAATTCTTTTTGAAATCACCTTGTCCACCTCTTCCATTGAGGAACCGGGCCTCTGGCTGCTGGAACTTCCTGCCGATCGAGAAGACCCAACAGCGGTATTGGGTATTGGCCTGGAGGACAGCAGTTGAGCTTCCTTCTTGGCCTTTGCAGCAGCAACCAGCGCACCAGTCGACTTCCAGACATTGTTTCTGTGGAACCTGCAAAAGAAGAATAATAATGATCAGGAGATATGAACTAAAGGAAGCCAAAATCATACCCGATCCTTCTGACCCCGATGAGTCCGAGCTAGAGAATATTCCCTTCTGGGCAGGGGCACCGGTCCTGCCCGCTACCCCTATCTCTAACAGTTTCTTCTCCCGAAGTATGTCTATTCGTTTAAGACGTTTTTCGGGAGGAGGAAGCATTGACAAGGTATTGGCAATATCCTGACGGGAAGGGTTGAAGCGGGTTTGGTCCAACTTCCCGATATCATGATGAGTGGTTAGGAAATTGACCTTCAACAGGTCGACCCTCAGAATGTTTATCTAGACATAGTAAGACTCACATTCATGAAGGGAGTCTTCCTTATCAACGATTATACAATCCTTTGTTCGGGTCGCTATATAATGCAACCTGCGACACCCTAACAATCTCTTTTCCTTTCGGGATCCTACCAAAATGAGGTTGAAAAAATGTTGGAGGGTTGGTTCTACCCCCTGTCTATAGCAATAGAAAATAAAGGCGACAATATAGAGATAACTGCCCGGAAAAAGAGCGAATGTCGGGCAATGAATCTCCAGAAGTACGGCCGCGACAAAAGGGTGAAGCGGAAATCGCAGACCGGACCTCAAGGAGGCATATATAACGGGTAAGACGTTAGCAGAAACATTCATTTCAGAGGGAATGAAGCAGGGAACGTCTTCCTTCCCCCTCCAGATGGGGTGATGGGCAGGGATCGAGAATTTGACACGAAGTTCTTCGATGTCAATCTCAGAAACAAGTGGATACCTAGCCCTACGGGGTGCCATGGGTGGTTACCTTAAGATTTGCAAAGAAATTGGAGTTTGAAGGCGTTTGAACGAAATTGCTAGAGAGTTCTAGGGCTCGGAGATTTTTCACGCGAATAGCAACAATGGTTGCACAATACCGAAATCCCAGCTTTTATAGTCTTACTTTGGTCACTCACAGAGTGACACGTCACTGCTGCAGGCGGCCGCAGTCTGACGACATGTCCCCCTTTTGGAATATGAAAAGGCGTAGACTGCTATCAGAGCTCTCAATTACACTTTGCCCATAGCCGTTATAGTTTTCAAATTTGAAAGTTAACATTTTGAAATTTTCTAAGTACATGATCGGTACTCAAGGACACTATCACAACCCGTTCGGGTACGGTCCTCCGTTGGTCCGATCGGACACTCTTGCCTCAAACGCTCTCAATCAGATGGTCGAACTTACATCAGCATTATGATGACGATAAAGTCCGAGGGGCTCGTGATGAGAATTCGGATCCCTGTACCCCTAACCAGGTTAGGCCCAAGCCTTATCAGGCCAGCCCAAGTGACATAAGCCGAACTTGAAGGCCCCAGATCCAACTCCCGTGAACGGCGGCCCGAAGGGAACAGACGGGCACGAAAGCCCGTGCTTAGCGATCGGGGACCGAAGGCCAGAATCGTGCGGGTTTCCCCTCATCGGGACCGATCGGTCCGGATCACGTAGACTGCGCTTCGGGCCATCTCTATTTGTCAACATGTGACAACCATGTCAGAGGCGTGCTTGACAAAATCGTACGAACCCCCCTCCGGTCGGGAGACAATCGGTTAGCAACGCCGAAATGTCTGACGCCGCGCAGCCATATAGGGTTACGTCTGGCGGCGTTCCCGCCCGACATAGGTCAACCTAGCCGCATGAGATAAATACAAAACGATACCCTAGTATTCACATAGCTGGGGAGGCGTATAAAAGAAACACTTGGGAAACAGAAGAAGGATTCCGCGGGGCTCTTGCTGTATTTCCTTTAGTTCTTCCTCTTCTTTGTGATTCTGGTATTAATCATCGCGCTTTGTAATGAACGATTTGATTAGTAGATCGACTAAGAGCATTTCTAACTTTTAATCAAATGGTTTTTTCCCTATCTTTTAGGGGTTTTCCACTCTAAATTTGCCGTATTCTTTTCTATTTCATTCATAATCGTTTCCCCCATTCTAAACAAATTTAAACCGAGTTCGTCTTGCAACGAACCGGACGATTGTTGATACCCGGTTTTGAGACCACAACAATATCTGTATGGAATAACAAAATAAATTCAATTATTCAATTAGATATACAATTATACACATTCTCTTAATGCATTCTAAATTTATATTGTTTTTATTTCGAAAAATCAAGAATACAAAAAATTCTAAGAATATTATATCTCTTTTTTTCTAAATTAAACTAGTTAGGTCTGACTCTACTCGCGTAAAACTTGTATCATCTAGTATTTTATTTAAATACCGACTAAAATCGTTACGATCATAATTTTCGATATACCGAAAATTTCTTACGTATATTTCTTTGAAATTCAGTATTAGTTGAAAACATAATGTTGACATGCCATATGTAAACAAATATCGACTAAAACGGTAGATTCAAAATTTCTGATATACATAATCGATATACCGAAAATTTCGAGAAAATTCAGTATTAGTTGAAAACATAGTGTTGCCCTCCCCTGTGTAAAAAATGGCATCATTATATTAACAATTATATAATTTGTTGAATTGACACAAAAAATATCATAATCGGTTAATAGATTGGATTCGGACATGTAACATTTAATGCGTAGCGCGTCTAATATTATTAAATGATCTGACAGCCTCAAGTCTCAAGTCTCAACGTTTACTTACATCCAACGAATCCAATCATCAAAATTCTCAAATGGGAAATATGAAATTGTATCCACTAATCGAATTGATAACATTAAAATATTATTAATTTTTTACTTAAAAATAATTATAATTAAAAAAATCGACTTAGCCCTTCTGACTCTATACAGTAAACCATTAGATAGTAAATATGATGATACATCAAACATTTAAATGATTTGTTTTTTTATATTAAAGTGATAAAGTTTCAAATTGAATCGTAAAATCAAGCATGATGTATGTAACCTACTAAAATTTTAAATGGTGGTTCCTAGTTGGGAATTGAGAAGTTAAACTATTTCAAAGTTATGATTAAAAGACTATTCTCCATGTATATAGAATCTGAGTCGAATTCTCCTTGGCTATTGATTCTTATCATGTACTTAATTGTATTTAAATGATTTTTATTTTATTTTAACTATTTATTTTTAAAATACTACGTATTTTAATTTTTCCCTTTTACTAAAGTGAATCCCCCAATCCGAATGCTAGAATGGAGATATCCATCCATCCATCATAGCTTTGTTACTGTTTTTACATAAATTAGGCCGAATTTAGACGATTTGAAAGAATAAATGAGATGTTTACTTAATTGTATACTTAATTTAATTTGGTTGAACAATTCAATTCGACTATTAAAGATTGATAATCTAATTTAACAATTGTTTTGTCATAATTATTTTAAAGATTAAAAGGGCCGACAAACAAAGCAAAGAGTCAATATGAATATGAAATCTCATCAAAAGCAATAGAGAAATCTTTTTTTAATATCAATTATTTGTTGCTTATGTCTTCTTTTTAAGGCAACTTATTAATTTTTTAATAATATTTCTAAATAGTAATTCTTTCATATGCCGTGTAAGATTCACCTTGTATAAATCGTGCCTTTACGCTTACAGCCTTGTCTCAGTTTGTTTTGTCCCATGTGATTATTTTTTAATTATGGGTTATTTTATTGAAAAAATTGCTCAATTTAACTTAGATGATAATATCAAACGATCAAAATATGCTATATCAGTCTAATAATGTGGTTAATAAATTATTTATATTTTGGAGCAAGTCACGTACTTAAAATTTGAAACATCAACTTATATTATTACTATATTTTCAATTTTTAAATTTATATTGTTGCACATATTTAAATATAATATTAAATTTTAAGAAAAAATATTTTTTTTGGATACTCTATTCATTAAATTGCATGACTGTCCATTTCTCCTATCATTTTCGTGTGTACTGAGTTCAACGCGTGGTCCCAGGCGACAATGTGATTTAAATTTAAAAGCAAAAGAAAATTTGAATAAAAATAATAATTATTAATTTGAACATTTTCTATTATAATGTTTTTAAAAATNTCGACCTCCTTTTGGCGGTCGATTTAGCCAATCGCGATTACAAAAAAAACGTTTTTTTTAAAAAAATTATTTTGGCAAACGCGACTCGCGTTAGACAATCGCGAACTGCGAAAAAAATGCAGTTCGCGATTGGCTAACGCGAATGGTGGTAAAATTATTGCCCTGTCGCGGATCGGTGGTATTTTCCGCGAAACTCCACATTTGTTATCTATCTAAGTTAGATTTATCAAGTTTATATGGATGATAAATATCATCGCATAATGACTTACTAGACTTTTTAAAATATGTGGTCTCCTCTTTATATCTTGTTCGTTCACATTTTTTTATTGTAATTCGGCTAAACTTTACAACTCCACCATTGTATCGGAGCCATGTTCGATTCATTTCAATTCGTAATCACAACATGTTAAATGTCACAGTTATAGAAGTTGATAAATAAGGTTTATAAGACCATATTCAACTATGTCTACCTGAAAACTTCATTCTCTCTTCTACATCAGCTTTCTCTATGTACACATAACCATTCTTTAATTTTATAAATAGTTTTTCTCTCTCATCACCACAATAATGTCCGGGCACTTATAATTTTTTAATTTTATTTTTTTACACATCAAATACCTAAAAATCATAATATTATCCATAAAATCATTATATAAATATATTATAATTTTTATATTTTATAATTATTTTAAATTTAATTTTTTAAATTGTTTTAAGTAAAATTGAGGAAAGAGAGTGTCCTGATGGGGACACTCTCTTTCCTTCTAGTTGGATACAATTGACAAGTTAGCCGTTCATTCAGACTGGGTGACCAATATTGAGGATGGTCTAAGACAGTCTTTATATGTGGCCACAGACAAACTTATGAACATCGAACTTCTAAATTCATGCATCACATTTATCTTTTCTTGTTATCATTTTATCTACATCATTTTTTATTTTTTATTTTTCTTTTACATATAATACATTTTTAATTACATGTTGATCTAGTCTAAAAATGTTTTGGATATTTATTTTTAGATCAGTCGATTTATGATTAATTCGTAATTTATATTGTTGTGGGGACACGAGCGATATACGAGGTTGGACCCACAATGTGTGGGCTTACGTCCTCGGGAGAGCGAAGCTCTACCTTGGTTTTCACTATAATAATCAAGTGATACAATTACAATGATATGATAGTGATGATACGGGTGAAAACGGATCGAAAAATGATCAAATATACTCCAAAAAGCCAAATATGACGAAATGTCGCGAGAAGGGCTGTATCAAGCCTGGTCGCGAGATTTGGCTCGAAATCTAGCGATCCTGGACTAGCCGCGAGGTTTGGTCTGGTTTCTCGCGAGGAAAGCTAGTCGCGAGGTTTGGTGTGGTTTGGCCTGGTCGCGAGGTTTGGTGCGATTCCTCGCGAGTCTGGGCTGGCCGCGAGGTTTGGTACGAAATCTCGCGAATAGTAATTGCAGTGTTGAAATCTCGCGATTTGGAATGAAAGTCTCGCATTGGGAGATGTGAAAAGGATCCAACCTCCTCTCAATGCCTTAGGACCTCTATTTATAGAGAAATGTAGCCCAAAACACAAGCTTAGGCCAAGAGTCCAATTTCATTAGATTAAGCCCAAGACACCTCAACTAATATCCAATTAAATTAGAACAAATACCGTTCCGAAATATAACTTCGGAAATGCGTCTCGATCCAGAATTATGCGAGGATATTGATGAGAAAATACCGGAGGACCCCGTAAAATAATCCACTGCTTCCATATAGCGAATATGCGGCCACATAACATCATCGCACCTGACCGGTGCACTCTCGGGTGGCAAATTACGAAAATACCCCTGGCCCCGTCTGGGGCCGAAGTGACCCGAAACATCTCAAAATGCTTACAGAGACTTTATATGGGGCCTAGCGGGCCAGAATTGTGAGAAAACCACTCGAGAACGCCATCCGATGAAAATACCAAAAATACCGAAAATACCAATAAAAGTGTCGGACGAGTCCCCGGGTATTGATAAGTGCAAGAAATATACCCGGGTAATATCACATGTATTTCATTATATTTTCCAAAGTCAAATACATAATTAAAAAAATCCGCATAAATATCATAAATTCTAAATTTTTCACAAATGACTATATAAAATGACTATAAATTATACTAAATTAAATATAATACAATAAAATAATTATAAATGTGATTATAGAAATAAAAGATTACTTGATACATTAAATGAAAAAAGATGAAATCAAGCACGAAATGTTGTCTATGTATGAACGACGAGATCACTCCTCAATAATCTACATATAACCTTATCACGAACAGCAGACATCATAGCAAATATCCATCAAGTGTATTATAAATTATATGTTCATCCTCCATAGTTAGTGGTTGATTACTATTGTCATAGTCTACCAACACATTATAATTTACATCATAAGTCTCTCTCCCGTATTCAACAATCATATTGTAAAAAATAAGACAATCATATTGATTACTATTGTCATAGTCTCCGATCACATCGACTGTACAAGCGTGGTGTTGCGATAGACCTTGTACATAACGACATTATTGAGCATTGTGTAGTCGATCGCCACGATCAAGTTTGAAATCTCTTTGGATAAGTGGCACGAAGACTTGTTCAATTGGGACTTGAAGGTTTAAAAATTTGACGAATGATGGACTTGTATTGAACATTAGGAATTACGTAATGAACCGATGTGAAGATTGTTTGGAAAAAAAGCAACACTAGGTTGCCTTATAAGTGAAGTCACCAAGAAATGGTATGTCTTTAGAGAGATGGATGTGGAGCCATTTAGTAGCAATAAGTATTTTGTGTTATTTGTAGATGCCGCAACAAGGAAAGCTTGAGTGATTTGATCCAAACTAAAGATGGAGTATTATTAAGTTCAAGGAGTTCTAACACATGGTTAAAAGAAGGAGACCAGCAATAAATTTATCTACCTGTGAATTGGTAACGGTTTTGAATACACGACATCGACATTTGACGAGTATTGCAAAGAGAATTAGATCAGACACAAGAAGATTGTGCCTGGAGCGATGCATGACAAACAATGGTATAGTCGAATGGCTAAACAGAACACTCCTCGATAAGGCGAAATGTATGCTCGCAACTACTAAATATCCGAGGAGATTTCGGGGGAGGCACTGCTCACTGCATGGTATCTCACCAACGCATTCACATTGGTATCTATTTAGTTTAAGACTTCTCATGAACTTTGGTTCTAGAGGAAACCAAAATAACATTAATTGAGAGTGTTCGACTGCAAGGTTAAGATCCTTGTTTCGAAAGAGTAGAGGAAGAAGTTGGAGTTGGACAAACATTCTTAGATTGATGTGTTTCTGGGATATGGTCAGAATGAGTTTGGATACAAACTGAGAAATATGATCAAGAAGAAAGTCATTTTGTATAGGGATATGGTATTTTTCAAGAACGAAAATATCACTCGTGACTTTGGGGTCTAGGACATCAGACACTGTTAATTTGGTTGTTATTTAGTTTGAAGTTCGAACGAAACGAACTCTCTATGTTAATGTTCGTTTATATTTTTATTTAAACAATGTTCATGTTTATTTGTATTTTATTCGAACTAAAATTCATGTTCAAAAATTGTTCAAATATTTAAATGAATGTTCATGTTTGTTCACATAATTTGTTGGATCATCTCCAAATGATCTACTCAAATTTTGTGGGTTTAATATGAAATTCAATATAAGAATGATGAATGATGCATGCTCGGCTAGTAGAGTGATTGACGCATGCTCGGGTAGTTAAGAGTGATTGTTCGGATCAGACATCCTTTAAACAAGTACCAAGCAAACGATTATCTATTGGTCTAAGAACATTGTGTACTTGATATCTATAGGAAGACTTTGAGTATGAAGGGTACTAACAAATGGAAAAGGGAGATGTAGGAGAAGCTTACTTTCCTTGAAAAGCATTAGACTTATGATCTTATTAAGGCATGGCTTGACAAAAATTCGTTGTCGAACAAGTGAGTTTTCAAGAAGAAATTGAAAGTTGATAGGAGTGTTTGTGATTAGGCACTTATAGTAGTCGAAGTGTTCAGTACGATCGTGAAGGTTGTGTCGATTAGAGCAGCTTTGGCGCTTGCTGGTCAGTTCAATTAGGAAGTCGAACAATTGGAAGTTAAGTAAACATTCACATATGAAGATGTCAATGAAAACTGTATAGGGACCAACACCATGGATTTGTCAAACAATGATGAAGTGAAAATATCATGTCCCATCTTATATATATAAATATAATCTAAGGTGAGACATGATGTCGTACTCTATAAAATAGAGCGCAAGGCCATACATGTTCTTCTTATCGAACTTAATGTACTTCTACAATTATAAGTAAAGAATACTAAAATAAATCTTACAACCTTAAAACACTTCTATATACATAACAAAAACCATCCATACAAGTACATACACTTCTAAGCATGAAAAGTACAAACTTCAAACCACTTCCTAGACTTCAAAACATCAAAGTTTAATATTTACAACATAACAGCGGAAGATTGAACATAACAAAAACCGAAACAAAAGTTACACGTAACTCTGTACTCTTTCTTGACTTGTGGCGAACTGATCGACCTATTTAAATTTCCTTGTCGTCTTTATCTGGTGAGGGATGAGCGGTCATGAGACTATGCCAAGAGAAAATACAGAAACAACAAACATAAAGTAGCAAAACAATCAAAGTATCAATATAAGAAATGTAAGCACGTATAGACTACATTTTTCATTATCTTTCAATGCCAGCATGGCGAGCCCGGTAACCCGTCTTAACCCTTGTCTTAGGCATCACCAAGGATCAAGAAAATATAAGAAGCAATACTCACATATTGATCAGAATGAGACACCAAACATCACAACACATGAATAT
>RWGZ01001229.1:76919-164171 GCA_009725065.1 Utricularia reniformis | reverse complement strand
GTTTGTCTTGGAATAATGTCATTGGATGACACTGGATAAATATTACCAATATTTGCTTTAAAATGCCATGTTGAAGGGATAAGTAAAGACTTGAAATAGTTTCAGCAAATGGAATTTCGTGTAAAGAAAAGAGAGGAGATAGGAAATGAATAACACAAAAAGAAAAGGGAAAAGGTAGAATTAGTTGTGAGAATTGTTATCTATAGTTTTAGATGTAGTTTCATATAGTGATTGTGGTTGTTTTTCATCAGATTGAGGTATAATTTCATAGTAAAGGAAATGAATTTGTCTTGATGTAAAGAAAGTAGGAGGTAAGTGGGATGAAGGGGAGGAACACATGAAAACAGTTTTTCTTAAGTTCATGTTTCGCTACTGTTTTGTTTAATTTGCCGATTTTTATATACTTGTTTGTTGATGATGTGCCATACATGTTTAGTTTCCTTATGAAGTCTAGTTTCATGGAAAAATAATTTTTAAGAAAGAAGTAGCTCGTATGTTCATGTTTTGCTATGTTTTGTGAGAATGGTCCAGAACTGTAAAGTTTATAAAAACAGTTTGGGCCTTTATGGTTTTATGCTTTTTCGAGGACTATAGAGTGCTCAGATTGAAACGATTACTCTTATCCTTTTTTAGCCATGTGAATTGGCTTTTCAAAAAAAGTAGTTTCATGAATTTGTAAGATCATTTGAACCCTCAAATAGTTGATGGTGTTTTACCTCGACAAACTGCTAAAGTTTTCAGCAAACAGTTTTTAAAGATTATGTGATGTTATGTGTTCTTATGTGCATATTCGAGGGAGTGTGGACGCACAACCCTGACAACATGTCTTTGACATGGTTTTAGTCAAGATACAAGCTAGCTTGGAAGAAAAGAAAGTTAAGGAAGTGGCCACAAAAGGTAAAGATTATTAAGAAGTGTAGGAATTGCCGAAACTTCGGAAGTGTTGATGGTTTGGTCGTGCTCATTGTCCATTTATGAAGTTAGGTATCTTATGCAAAGATTCCTTAACCCGAGTTGATGTATAAACCAAAGGTTAAGGATAGGAACCTGTACATTGATATTGGTAAATAAAGATTAACAAAAAAAGAGCAGTCTGGAAAATACTTACGTGATTTGTTATTTTTATGTTTTAAATATGTTGATGCATCTTATTGTAGATATATATGTGTTGGTTTTAAATGCCTCTCTAGACCACTTAACTGAACGATTTCATACAAAGTATTCTAGTGACGTGTAGGGAAGGTTGGCAAGACGAGATAAGGAGGTCGAAGGTCATGTCTACTGTTGTACGTTAGTGTAGACTTTTGTTGCGTGTTGTTTTGTTTTATGTTTATGTGTGATGTTTAGGTTTGTAAATAATGTTTGTATGAAATAAATGGTTGTACATAAATCAAACTAGCATGTGAAAGAATAAGTTATGTATATGAAGAAGGTTAAGTGACTTGTGTTCATTACAGTGAGTATTGAACACGACATCTCCTGCCTACAAATAAGGGGCATGACACGTATACCACCGGAGATAAGATTAATATCATGGGTTACAACTCACTCCGGTGGAACAGCCTCATGTTGCGGTGGTTGTGCTTCCATAGGAGCGAGGGGAGGAAGAGGATTCTCATGTCTCCCTCCTTTGTTCTGCAGGGCTGTACCGCCACGGCCCCGCCATCTTCTTCTTCGGCCCTGGTCACGGTTCTCTCGACCGTGCTGGCCTCTTTCTTGTTCTTGCAGAGGAGACCTTCGGTCCTCCGGACCCTATCATTATAATTTCGGGGCTATCCCCGATTATCCCTTCCCCGCGGCATATGACTATCGTGTCACCCTTGTGGCCCCTTCGGGGATATTCAACTCGTTTGCCCTTATGATCATTCTGATCGGGCTTTTCCTTCTTCATTGCCGCTACTGTCTCCTGCACCAGCGGACACTTCAGCGTCGGGTGATCGCGGTTATGATGCAACTCGCAATACACCCCTTTCTCTTCCCACTTCGGGGGAACATTCTTCTCTGTTACAACCCCTACCTCTCGGACTGCTTCTTCGGGTACGCAACCCTGTGATCACCTGTGGGTTCAGAATTCCCCACAAGTTTCCTGAAAGTCGGTCCTAGGGCCTCATCCACCTTAATATATTTATTGATTTTTTGGAGAAGCTTACCCAAGGTGGATGGTGGACTTTTCACGAGACTAGCAGATAGGCCACATGGTCCCAGAACTTGCTGTAAGATATCGATTTTATCTCTGAGCTCCAATTTGATACCCCGTGATGTTCGATTGAACTTCTCCATGAAGAACCGACACTCATTTTTTCCGGGATATACTTCAGCTGATATAATTCCTGCCTGCTTTGAGGCGGTCCTACATTCGGCGCGAATTGCTCAGAGAAAGCCAATATAAAGCCTCCATACGTCTGTATGGATCGGGCTTGAAAATTTTTGAACCAGGTTTGGGCGTCTCCTTGTAAACCTGCTGCAAAGATACGACACTTGAGTGAATCCGAGGCCAGAACCGTCCCCATTCGTAACTCGAAATCCGAAACGTGATCAATGGGATCACCATCGCCTCTAAATATCGGCAACCCCTCAGGGTTGCAATAATGCGATCTGGGACCGCCGCCAGATCTTTTCAGAATATGGGAACATCAAATCTCCTAATGCGGCGGAGACACCTTGAGATTGCTGGGATGACGCTTGGGCCACATGTAGATTATGCCATTAGTCGTCATCTTTGCTCGACCTGATCGGGGCCTCCATTGCCTTGCTAAATAAACCAAGATTGCACCTAGGATCGGGCCCACAATCCCTCTGTGTACGTAGGATCTCCAACTCCTTGGTGAGTTCGTCAATACGCCTTTGCATTCGTTCCTGGTGAGTCCTAGGAATGAGATTTGGGACTCTGATTGGAGAAGGTGGAGTAGATCGATTTCTTGACCTCCTCATTGTTACACCGCGCCTTATAATCTCCTCCTCATCGGAGCTCGCGCATCAGGTTCACTCGCATACCCTTTTTTTGTAGGAACATGGCTTGTAACAGCCGGTTGTTCTGTTCCACTCCTCTCCGACGTAATCTCCAGTACCACTTTCTTCACAACAGCCTTCAAATCCTGTAAAGAAAATGTTGGGGCTCGAAGACTTTTGGGAAGCACATCGTTATTGTTCGTCGAAGTTCTAATTGTCATGCATTTGATTATCCTATCCCAGGGTGAAACCTCAAATGGGGATTAGAAAATTGTCCCCACGAACGGTGCCAAACTATTGTGGCCAACAAACCAAGGGTACCAACAGTCGTCTGATTAATTATAAAAAGAACTCAATTATAATTTATTTGAAATGGGGGAAACAATTAAATATGAAAGGAAAAACTAGGCACAACGATTTTAGAGTAGAAAACCCCTTGGAGAAGTGGAAAAAACCACTTGACTAAGAGTAGGAAACGCTTTTAGCTGATTCATTAATTAAACAGTTCATTACAAGACAAAAGACTTATGAAAATGACGATGTAAATAAGAAAGCGCAAAGAGAGATTCAATTAGCAGAGTGTCTACTTGATTTGCCCCTTCATAAGGTCCTCCTTTATTCCGTCGTCAATCCTCCTATTTATAAAATTGAAATCGCGTGCAATCCACGCCCTATAACAGCCTCTAACAAGGTCGTTTTCTCATGCTGGAAAATGTGGATGGGACCGAAGTGGATTCTGCGTTATCAGGCCCGAAGCGTGGAAGGCGTGGTTAAGCCCGGAGCACGCTTGTAACCGATGGATCGGTCCCCGAAGCAATGGGTCATATGCAATACTGGCCTCCGGTCCCAATCACTGAGTATGGCTTTTCGGCCAAGTGGGCCTTCAGGTCCAGCTATCCTTGTTGGGTCGGGTTTCTAGTAGAAGTTGGATCTTGGCCTTTAGGTTCGGCTTTTGTCACTTGGGCCGATCTGCAATGGCTTGGGCCTTATCTAGTTCGGAGTACCGGGTTCCGAAGCTCTCATCATAAATAAATATCAAATTTTGAAAATGATAAATATAATATAAAAATTGTTAAATTCAAAGAACTCTAAATTCAAAAAGTTTGTAAATATATTCTCTAATATTTATAATTGCATATTTAATTCAAAAGATTAAAAGTAATTGTTGCTTGATTTTAATATTCGTTAATGTTTTAAACATAAATATCGTTTTTATTTAATCAATTAACCTTAAAAGGTGTAAAACTATATCTAAATTTTAAAATAGTGTAAATAATATATTTATATATTAAAAATTACATAAATAAAACTTTAATATTTCGAAATTGATTACTAAAAAATGGACGAAATATCGTATTTTTATAGTCGATGTTCATTCATAAACATGTGTAAAATACATAATTTCTAAACTTTGTACATCGCTTTTACATTATATTTGGTTACAAAATAAACAAAAATATTATGATAATACCAAAATGCATTTATCCAAACAATCATAGTTTTATAAATTTGATAAGATAAATTCTTAGTATAATAATTTATAAATATAATAAATTTAATTATAATTACATATCATAAATACAAACATATTGACGCATAAGATATTTAAAAAATATTAGATATAATAAATTTTAAATATTACATTAATTTTGATGGGTATAATGGGTATGAGTTTGAGTTTGAATAGAAATCCATCAATCCCGCTCTATTGAGGGTTTATCATTTTTAAACATTTGTCCTCCTTATATCCACAAAAAATTCAACCCTCACGGTAGGTTAGGGTATGATATCCATTATGTTGGGTTTTTTGCCATTGTACTAATTATGGGTGCTAAGTCACACTGATTATTTTATATGGAGAACTCAACAATGTTTTGTATTATATTCACACACATATAGTTTAACCATATTATCACTTAATCAATAACAAATCCAGATTAATTCATTATCAAACTAGTCTTAATATGGAAAAGCGAATCAAAGCAAGGATTTATGGGTTCGAAAATGTGCTATATGAAATCATTTCTTCTCAAAAGTGAACACCAAACATAAAATTATGAGTGAATTCTAAAGTGTAATCATCATGATTGTGATTTAATCAATAATTTAAGTTTGTATAAAATTTAAATTTCATATTGTATCAAAAAAATTCGAGAGTATCTAAAACATCAATTATCGAGTTAAAAGAATATTTAAATATATTAAGAACATTCATAATAATTTTCTTGATAATTCAAGTACAATAAATCTAAAATACAAATTTCAATTTATTGTTACTTAAAATCAAACTTAGAATCAATATCTTATGTTTTAATTGGAGTACAGTATTCAAATTAATATTGAAATTTAAAATTGATTTTAGTGCGTGTATCTAGAAATAAACTCGATTGAAAAATTGTTATAACATAATCACAAAATTTCGCACATTTCACTAAATTTTAAATGATGAATTTAATAACCGATTACAGTACAGTAATTTGAAAAGAACTACCACAAACACAAGTCCATGTTCAATGACACGTGGTGAACTTGCTACAAAATAAAGCAATGGTTAATAATTAGATTATCATTTCATGTTGGAACTCTCCCAATAGAGTAAAATTGCAAACAAAAGAATTAGCAATTAGTAGCATCATACTTCACAAAAATATGAACATGGAGAATACCAGCAAATTCAGCAGGGTAAGACTACAGTTGGCGTATATTTTGATGGTCGCTGTTAAAAATGAACTTGTGCTCACGCTCAGTTGCCCAGTATTAACGAAATCATCTCTCCCGTATGTTATGGATACATTTACAGATGAAGAACCTGAAGAAACATTGAAAAAGAGAGCAACAAATATAATAGTGTCCATAATTAGCTTAAAAAACGAGTAATAAAAACACTAATAACAAATCGCGTACAATCAAAGTCGCTCCATCCTATCCGCTGATGAGCCAAATCATACACAAATATCTTATCCTTGAGAACAAGATCTGGAAGCACGTGAAAAAATAGGATTAGAGGGAATCGGTAATTGTTCATCTTTCTTTTAACTAGTCAAAGTAGAATGATACAAAGAAATATTAATGCACTGCTGTTTTAGAGTAGCAAAATGCAACATACCTCCTAGAATTGTTGTTCCTTGATTCTGAACTTTGACAAACCCGATGCACCAAACAGTAGCACCATCCTGGGAAGTAGAGAAAATATATCAGTTGCTAGTGTTAAAGGTAAAGCTACGCCACGATGAGACTTACAATGAATCCAGAGTGCAGAAGGTAATCTATTGGTCTTAAAAGCAATGATGCACCTCCAGCAAAATTGAAAGCTACTGGAGGAAACACCTCTGATACACTATTCATTAAACCCATAAAATCATGATATGTTTGTGGCGTAAGGCTGATTACATTAATATTCAAAGGGATGAAATACGAATACCTTGTGGACAGCACATAGCATTGGTTTCCTTTATAGGTGATTGATTTCACAGATTGAGAAACGGTTGCAGTTATCTGCAGGACAACAAGAAAAGTCGGAAAATTATTCACAAAAGATTTGATTTTATTCAAAATCAGATCCATATGGACTAGTTATTAGGAAAATGTACAGTTACATGGAAAGAGGATCACATGAAAAGACATCGTCCAAATCTATAGAAATTGCTTTGGAAATATAACTAATAAGATGTTGTAACAAATATAAAGATATGAAAAGAAAAAGACAGGAAATACTCACAGCAGCAACAAGTGGATCATATGCTCCTTCAACAAGGTATGCTAAAGTTGTTCCAGAATCAACAATAGTTCCTTGATTGCCAGAGGTCATAAACACCGCTTCATCAATAGGTAAAGATTGCCCATTGACAGCAATGCTCTGCAGGTATAAGTTATAATGAAGCCTGAAATATATACAATTAATTCATAACTGGTTATCAGAATGATTAGATCCATATATGTATAATTTTTCTTTCAAGTAAAAGAGAACAAGTACAAAAGAATGTGGAAGTAAACAAGATACAACGTTCAAATATGTGAAAAACTGGTTGCCTTTATTCAGGCTTGTGATCACCATGCAGTTATATTTATATAAAATAGATGTTGGGTGAAAAATATAAGTTTTGCACATTGCAAAGTACGTACTGTGATGGAACAAGGGGTGTATAAACGATACTTGGATCCAATATCTCACCAAGAACAAGTATACCCCCACCATTGGCCTCGCCTTTTAGGCAGTGAGAGAATACTCTAGGTGCCAATCCAAGAGAAGACAACTGTGATATTACTGAAAGACCATGTTGGCCAAATCCAAATATCCCGTCAACTGCTCTGTCGGATTTAGTTAAGTCCCCATATACAGAGGTACTGCACCTGCCCAAATATTGAGGTAAAATCATCAGCACGTTGAAATAATAGGTAGGCAAGAGATTAACACATCAAAAGAAGTTTTCTTAGATAGTTATGATGTGATAAAAAGCCTTCCTACAACAGTAGAACATAAAAAAATGTATTAGCGAGAAGTAGAATACCCAAAAACAATAGATGCAGAAGAGTTTGCTATTAACGAGTTGCCCAAAATTGTATCAAAATGGAATATATCATATACATAAGAGCCAGAAGCCCCACTTCCATCTCCATATTGGAATGAGAAGTTACATTTATTGCTCTCGGTAGAACATTCAGCAGAAGAAATCTGAATAATGGAACTGCATACGCTTTCAGAACACGAAATTGGTGAAACAGTAGAAGATGCAGCTACATCAAAGAAGTTGACTGGAATCTGTGAGGAAAATGAGTATTTAGATAAACTATAAATGAATGGCAGGCAATTTACTTAAAAAAGAGTCAGGGAGCTAGATGTTTACTCCCAATCCACTATTATGCGGACAATTGCTACAAGAACTGCATGACACCCACAAAATGTCACTTCCGGTATCAATCTGAACACTGAACTCTTGCGGTGGAGATCCCAATCTTACTTTTGTATAATAGAGCCTTAAAAATGATGCAGATTTTCATAAAGACAGAGAGTAAACAAGATATAGGAACAAACTATAGTTTCAAGTGAGGCGAGTTCAACAACCAAACATTATTAAAATGGCCCCTGAACTGCCGGGGTATTCATCTCGTTCTAATATTACAGTCAACAGCAAAACAAAAAGTTTACAAAAAAATTCAGACACAACGAAACAGCTAAAATGTAAAATTAATCCAAATATCAAGCATGGCAATATCAACGTTACCCAACAGCGTAGGGATCGGATGTGCCCCCGACAGGGAAATCCACAATTCCCCCAGAGAATCCCTGCAGCATCCGTGCGTGCCTCACACGGTCCCGAGCTTTAATCTCCTGTAGCTCCATTCTCTCCCCAATTCGAAAAGCCCTCTCGAGAGCAAAAACCTGCTGAAAACCACCAGGACTCCTGAAAGAGGATACCAGTGAAGCGGCAGGAACGGCAACGACAACCGCCATCACCAATAAACTTACGGCAGCCATTGCCGCATAAATTTTCAAACAGGAATGGAATAGCGTTCGGGGGTGTGACGAGTCCGCAAACTAGGGCAAACAAAGAATCGTTAGGTTGGGATAAATATGTTCCCGCTTGAACCATAGGCAGAGCAGAAAGAGACGTGATGGTTTAGCAGCCTAGAAGAAGCAGTGATGAGAACACATGGATTGTGAGCGTTACCAAGATGGAGCCGTAACTTTCGACCGCCTGGGGATCCGATTTATGAAGTCCTGAAAAATTGTCACACACGTAATTTTGAACAGATAAAAGAAGGAGAAAATTGCATAAAAGAACGTTTTCAATCGATTAAGTAGTGAGTGAACCATTATGTTTATATATATAGTTTTTTTATTCTCTTATTATATCGATTAGAGGGACACAATTCATATTTAAGATATATAGATTATAGACTGTATTGATTTGTTAAAATAATTATTTTCAATACAATATGACGTAATTTTGTTATTCTTTTATATATTTGTACCTAAATACACTTTATTAATATGGAATATTATTATTCTATAGTCATAGGACTTACAAAATTCAAATCAAATAGCAAACATTGATCGATGACCCCCTGTAATATATCACCCCATTTCCTTCAACAGCATGTGGGTTGTTTTCCATTTCAATATCTTCGTAAACAATCTCATACTTAGAATTCCGGATCATCATTGTAATGTGGCATTATTCAAACTCACCGCAAAGCTCTCAAATAGAACTACATGTCGCTATCCCCACGAACGGTGTTAAATTGATATCGTATTAAAATGTTTTAGTTGAGTTCTTGATCAGTCAATAATTTTTTAAATCAATGATTTTATACATCACCGGTAAATAAAAACTTTACCCCGGTTTTCACTAAAATCATGTGAGATTTACAATACAACTTGAGATTACACACATGCTAAGTGAAAACAACCCAAAACGATTAGAATAATGCAATCACTGCAATTTGGCAAAACCACATTGATTGCACAACAAATCGACGCGAGAATAGCTTAGAGGAAAATCCACGGGAAATAAGATAGTCACTCGACAAAAAAGTGAAATCCTCGAAAAATGACAAATTCAAGTGGAATCCCTCGGAAATGATAAATCCAAGCGAGTGTCTCAATTTGACAAATCCACTCAAAATAGGGAAAACAATAAATCCACATGGATTCAGGAGCAAATCCGCATGGAATAGGCAAAACAACAAATTAATACGGATTCATAAGCAAATCACGCGAAATAAGATAAACATTCTCGAGAACAATGAAATCCACAATCAAATGAGAAATCCACTCAAAACAGGTAAAACAACAAATCCACGTGAATTCACGAGCAAATCCATGCGGAGTAACATAGACATTATGTAGCAAAAGTGAAATCCACCTGAAATAGACAAAATAGCAACTCCATGTGGATTCAAGAGCAAATCCACGCGAAACCGGAGCAAAAACATGCGAATCTCTTGAGTTGGGATGCTTGTCAAAAGTTCCAACGACCCAAATGATCTAGTACCCTATATTTATAGGTAGGGGGTCGATTTCTTCATTTCTTGGTCTCATTTCTTCATTTCTTTAGTCACGTCTTGAAAAATGTATATAAAGCGTGCGAAAAAACTCCATTAACTGATTCTCTCGAAATTCAAGTCGGTATATATCAGAGTCATAGTTCCAAAATAATAATAAAATAAGATATTTAAATTTATCTAATAGAGGAATATATATATTTGGTACACGTAATCAAATTGTTTAGTCCAATAAATTTGTAATTTTTGCAAATTTAGTTTACAAAGTTCAATTGGTCATTTTGTCCTCTTACTTTAATCATTTTAACAAGAAAAGTTCCTAATTTTTCCGAAATTTGGCCAATTTGATCCCCGTATTGCAAAATTAGTCCACAAAATTTGAGAATTAATTTATCCATATACATTAAACTTTGAATATTAGATTCACTAGAATTTACGATGTATAAGAATTAGTTTTTTCATCAAATTGAAGTTTAGGGATTATTATTTTCTTCAAAAAACTATCATACTACATTTTCCAAAATAAAAAAACTTTGTGGATCAAATTTATATAAATTACAATATTGAAAGATTTTAAATGTCATCTGTCCAATATTTTAATGATATTATTATTAGTTTATATAAATATTATAATATTATTGATCCTCAAACTTTGAATAAATTAAAAACCTTTGGAGCTTCCTTTTGTTAGGAATTTGAATTTATTCGAGCTCGATTCGTTTCGAAATAATTGAGATATAATTCGAAATAGAACCGTATCGACTCAAAAGTGGATGAATTCTTTTTTTGCCTATCTTATTGAAACATACAACATGTTTAATAGATGACAAATGTGTTAATTTGGATAAATAATTGATATAAATTAGATAGTGAATAAAATTTGAACAAAACTAAAAGACCATTGTCTGTGCATTCCAGTGATTGAGATATCTGTAATGATCTCGTTGCCATATGGTGGTACGCTGTCATCAGTATTTTCTCTAGCGCATTAAAAGAAATTATGTAAAATACATTACTCAATCAATGTGTGCCCAATTCATTTCTCATTGGGGCAACATATCTAAATTAACTTAAAATGATACAATTTAATAAAAATATTCAACATATGCCATTTTTAATATTTTGTTGCAATTCGCGATAACTATCTCGGATGCACATTTCAGATTAACCTATGGTTGCTATCGATAGTTTACGATGAAGTATGCAAAATTTATCTTGGTAATAAAAAACTAACTCGGATTAAAATGGGTAATATTTATTGGGTTTTCGAACTCTTAGATAGATTTGTATATCAAATTCTGAAATAACAGATTAAAATATTTTGTTTTTGAAAGTTGGAAATGGAAGGGGAATGTTTACTAAAGGCTGTAGTATGTGAAATACACAAGAACAACTTGTGTATTGTTAACAAACGAAATACTAGAAACGGGAATTGTATAATTGGAAAAACTCTAACCGAACAAGAAAAGCAATAACATATGTTGAAAAATAGAACAAACTAAAAGCAATTCAACATAACAAGAAAAACACTAAGTTTTATAGGCAAAAATCGAAGCCACCACACGAACTCACGTCCCCATGAACAACGAACTCACAAACCAGAATCTGTCATTGTGAAGGAGAAGAAGTAGTCTGTAAGAATAACTCAATTCTAGACTTTTATCAAATGGATAAGCCCCAATACAAGTAATCCTTGGCCCACACGAATGACCCAACAATATTAATCAGACCCAACAATATCCTCCTTAATATTGTTAGTCGGAACAACTCCAAGTCGCTTTCAAAGATTCACAAATATGAAAACAGGCAAGGATTTAGTAAATATATCTGCACCCTGCTCATTAATTGAACAATAAATTAATTTAATAATTTCATCATTATCAGCTTCCCGCAATGCATGATACTTCATTTCGATGTGCTTAGTTCTTCCATTAAACACAGGATTTCTCGCAATTGCTATTGCAGACTGTGAATCACAAAGAATGTTAGTCGGAGTTTCTGAAGCATGTTCAAATCTATTAGTAGCTTTCTAAGCCAAATGGCTTGATTTGCAGCCTTAGAAGTTGCATAGTATTCCGCTTCAGCAATTGATTGTGCTACATTAGATTGTTTCTTTGAATACCAACATAAAACACCTGATCTAAGAGAAAAGCAATAACCGATGTGTTATTTAAGTCATCAAGACATCCAACATAATCAGAATCAGAGAACCCAAACATATTAACATTCCCAACCAAAGAATCGAGAATATCATAATCAAAAGTACCTTAAAATCTATTTTGCAGCAGCAAAATGTATAGTTGTTTGAGAATGCATATACATGGATAACATGCAAGTAGCATATGCAATGTCAGGTTTGATGGTACATAAACACATAAGTTTTCCAATAAGTGACCTGTAGATTGAAGAATCGATAGTAGGAGCATCACCATGTTTCCAATTTTACAATTGGGAATCATTGGAGTGAACATATCAGTGCATTCTTCAAATCAAAATAATTTCAAAATTTCAGTAGCATAAGTATTTTGAGACAAAAAATTCCAGAATCTTATTGATCAATTTTCATTCCCAAAAAGTAAGATAATTTTCCAAGATTATTCATCTCGAATTCAGTCAACAACTACTGTATAAAATCATCACAAACATATCAGAATTCTTCACAAATAAGAATATCATCCACATATACAGAAACAATCACAGTAGATAATTCATAGATCTTGACATAAAGAGTAGTATCAGAAAGACTCTTAGTAAAACCACAAGATAATATGAATTTATGTAATCGAGAGTACCAAGCTCGTGGAGCTTGCTTATGACCATATAGCATCTTCTTTAACAAACATACTTTATAAGGATTTTATGTTTTCTCAAAACCTAGTGATGGATGGGTCCCTCCACATGATGTGGGGCCCACATTAAGAATATAAATAAAATTGTATTCAAACTTGATCAATATTTGGTGGATATTTGGCTAACCCCAAGAGGATATTTAGGGAGAAATATATTCTCCATACTCTTATAAATTGAGGGCACTTGAGTCTCAATTGATGATCCTAAACAATTCTAGCAATTTCAAGATTTCAATTGAGTATTCAAGAGAGGAAGAGAAAAGAGAGAGAGAAGAGATTCAAGAAAAAAATTGTTTTTCTTGAATTCGTGTTCCTGAAGGTTCTTCAGAAGTGTGTAATATTTAGGAATATTTCCTAAATATTCGGGGAATATCAAAATAGTTGAGGGGTAGCCGTTGTGTTAGGTAAACACTGTTTTTTACAGCCTATTTTGGTTTTCTACTCTAGATATTTATCTAGATTATATTCTCTCTGTATCCCTGCTATATGTAATAGTGGAAGTTTCTCTGATGTGATTAGTGGACTAGCCCTATTTTGGGTGAACCACTTTAAATTTTGGTGTCTATTTATTTTTCATATTTGAATCGTTGATACCTCGATTTCATAACTTTCGCTGCGCGACCAACAAGTGGTATCGGAGCTAGATTCATTGTTGATATCAACTTATCGTATGCTATGTGGTTGCCATTAAGTGGACCCTCCACATAAGAAAATAAGTTTGACTATTTTTCACCATTCTTAATTGATATTGGGCCTATGGAGGTTAAGAAAAGCAATATGATTAAATTAAATGGATCGAGGCTAGGAATGACGAGATGAATTCATTGCATGAGAATGCGACTTTCGAGCTGGTAAAGTTGCCTAAAGACAAGAAGGCTTTGAGGAATCGGCGGCTTTTCAAGATTAAGCATGATGATCATAATCCAAAACCACGGTTTAAAGCAAGGCTTGTTGTGAAGGGATTCAGTCAAAGAAAATGGATTGATTTTGACGAGATATTCTCACCCATTGTGAAGATGACATCCGTTCAGACTGTATTGGGGTTAGCAGCTTCTCTCAACCTGGAGGTTGAACAAATGGATGTGAAGACTGTCTTCCTACACGGAGATTTGGAAGAAGAAATATATACATGCATCAACGAGAAGGCTTTGTGAAGAAAGGGAAAGAGTGTTATGTTTGCAAGCTAAAGAAGAGTCCTTATGGCTTGAAACAGGCACCGAGATAGTGGTATAAGAAGTTTGAGTCTATCATGGGAGAGCAATGCTACATAAAGACTACTTCAGATCACTGTGTATTAACAAAGAAGTTTTCTGAAGATGATTTTATCGTACTATTGTTGTACGTGGACGACATGCATATTGTTGGTCAAAACTGTTCGAGAATTGCTGACTTGAAGCAACAATTGAGTAAGACTTTTGCGATGAAAGACTTGGGACCAGCGGAGCAAATTCTTGGCATGAAGATCATGAGGGATAGGAATACCAAGAAGCTATGGTTGTCACAGGAGATGTATATTGAGAAAGTACTTCGAATATTCAACATGGACAAATCTAAAGCAGTTAGTTTTCCTCTAGCTAATCACTTTAGATTGAGTTCTAACCCTTCTAAAGATAAAGAGAAGGATGAGATGGCTACAGTGCCATATGCATCAGCTGTTGGAAGCTTGATGTACGCCATGACGTGTACGTAGCCAGACATTGCTCACTCTGTTGGAGTTGTGAGTCGTTTTCCATCGAAACAGAGCAAGGAGCATTGGGCTGCAGTGAAGTGGATCCTTAGGTATCTACGTGGAACCTCCAAGATGTGTTTGTGTTTTGGAGAAGGTGATCAAATAATGGTTAGATACACAGATGCTGACATGGCAGGAGATGTTGACTCGAGAAAGTGTACATCTGGATACCTAATTACTTTTTCAGGGGGAGCTGTTGCATGACAATCTAAACTCCAGAAGTGTGTTGCTCTTTTGACAACGGAGGCTGAGTTCATTGCAGTAACTGAAGCTTACAAAGAGTTACTGTGGTTGAGGAAGTTCTTAAAAGAACTTGGTATCGATCAACAGAATTATCAGCTATTCTGCGATAGTCAAAGTGCGATTCATCTAGCGAAGAATGCTTTGTTTCACTCGAGATACAAGCATATTGATGTGAGATATCGTTGGATTCACGAGGTGTTGGAGAAAATATTGTTACGGCTTGAGAAGATCCACACTGAAGAGAATGGATCAAATATGATGACAAAAGTTTTGTCAAGATCCAACTTTAAGTACTGTCGAGATATAACTGGATTGGTGGATTCCTCCATGTGTCGCGAGGGGGAGAATTGATGGGTAGGTCCCTCCACATGATGTGGGGCCCACATTAAGAATATAAATAAAATTATATTCAAACTTAATCAATACTTGGTGGATATTTGGCTAACCACCAAGAGGATATTTAGGGAGAAATATATTCTCCCTACTCCTATAAATTGAGGGCACTTGAGCCTCAATTGATGATCCAAACAAATCCAACAATCTCAAGATCTTAGTTGAGTATTCAAGAGAGGAAGAGAGGAAGAGAAAAAGAGAGAGAGAAGAAAGTTGTTCTTCTTGAATTCGTGTTTCTGAAGGTTCTTCAGAAGTGTGTAATATTTAGGAATATTCCCTAAATATTCGGGGAATATCAAAATAGTTGAGGGGTAGCCGTTGTGTTAGGTAAACACTATTTTTTACAGCCTATTTTGGTTTTCTACTCTAGATATTTATCTAGATTATATTATCTCTGTATCCCTTCTATTGATAATAGTGGAAGTTTCTCTGAATGGATCAGTGGACTAGCCATATTTTGATTGAACCACTTTAAATTTCGGTGTTTATTTATTTATCATATTTGTATCGTCAATACCTCGATTTCATAACTTTCGCTGCACGCCCAACACTTGGGGGTTGAGTTACAAAAATCTCTTCTCTAAGATCACCATTTAAAAATGCAGATTTAACATCAAGCTGAATTGTAATAGCCCAGAAAAAGTATGTTAGAACAATAGGAGAAAAATATAGCGGTAATGTCTAGATGATGAATAACGAGGTATACGGGAATGAATCTGGTAAAAGAAACGAAAAGATACAAAAGTTAGATAAAGGATAAAGGAGGGGTCAAAATAAAAGGAATGAGAGGTCAAAATGTAATTTAGGGGTGATCTCGTCTAAAAATATTTTGGGTATTTATTTCTAGATCAGTCAATTTTTCTTAATTATTTGGTATTTAATTATTGTGGGGACACGAGCGATATACGAGGTTGGGAGAGCAAAAGCTCTACCTTGGTTTTCAATATATTAATCAAGAAATACAATTACAATGAAGAAATACGGGTAATTCGGGCGAAAATGGCACGAAAAACGACCAAATACACTTGGCTGTGCAGTTACTGTCAAAAACTCGCGAGTCCGTACACAAAAAACTTGCGACTACTGAGAGCAGGTCAAAAACTCGCGACTACTGAGATGCAGTGCGAAACGTCGCGACTACTGAGTTGCAGAGCGTATGAAACAGTGCAGAATGTTGCGAGTAAGCAGAAACTCGCGACTCTGGGCAACACAAAGTCGCGACTACGACCAGGATGACATAATCTCGCGACTACTTGCAAAAAGTCACGAGTAGCATAGTGCAGTTAAGTAAACACTTTGCCTTGGGAAATGTGATAACAGTCTGAACCATTTTTCAGTGCACTCGGACTTATATTTATAGAGAAATCCAGCCCAACTGGTAAGTTTTAGGCCCAGAGGTCCAATTTCATTTGATTCAGGCCAAAATACTTAAATAATATCCAATAAAATTGGAATTAAAGCCATATAGTCCCAGAGCTTCGGAAATGCATCCCGGTCAAGAATTAGTCGGAAACGTCAATGAGAAAATACCAGAAAACCTCGCATATTTACTCCTTGCCTATAGATATTGAACATGTAGCCAAAAATATCGCCACAACTTACCGCCGTGCTCCTCGGGCACCAAATTACGAAAATACCCTTGGCCCCGTTCGAGAACGAATTTGTCTGAAACTGATAGAAATGTCATTATAATGCTCATATGTAAGCTCGGGAGGTCCGAATTACGATAATACCCACAAAAATATATCGTGACACAAATATACGAGGATACCGAAAATAATACATAGCCACGTCGGACGAGCTCCCGGGTTATAGTAATACCAAAAATACCCCCGGGTAATATCAATAGTCTCCTGGTTTTCATATTCAGATTTTGAGTCGTAAGCCACATCATATTAGCTTGTCCCGAAAGTTGAAAACCGTTCGGAATTTTTTTTGAGAAAACCACAAGTAGGGTTAGACTCCTCTTGTTGATACGGTCGTTTTGACATTAAGAACGTCAGATTCTGAGGTCGGGCAAAAATCTCGGGATTTTTTGACTCGGGGGTCCACCCCTATAAATACCCAGTTCTGTCCTCATAACAGCTTCACTCGCGCGAACTATTCAGCTCTTGCGACTTTTCGTCATAAACTCGCGACTCCAACGATCTCACTGTGCTCTCACGACATTGTGCCACAAACTCGCGAGTACTTTCACAATCTCGCGACACCTTACATAAACTCGCTTTTGCGTTGGACGAACAGTAACTCCCGCGACTTTTGGTACGAAAACTCGCGAGACACTTAATAAAATTTGGAAAAATTAATTTTGAATATAATTAACCAATGTCTTCCGGTTCCGCCTGATCTTCGAGCCCCGGTTCCTCATCTTCTCAATCCTCGGACTCCTCATCCAACTCAGGGAGTTCAAACTCCAGCATGTCGCCCTTTCCACATCACACTTCAAACATAAATCCACACTTTTTTGAACGAATCGCCCAACTTGAAAACTCTCTCGGCCACCAGAGTCCCACAGTCAAAGCCCTGAAATCTTTTGATCAACCTTACAGCATGCACGCTTGGAAATGGAAGTCCGTTGTAGAGGAATATCACTTCCCTTTCGACTGCGTTTTGTACCAACCCGAACCAACTAACCGGATTTTGACTCCACCGGTAGCCACTCACACTATTTGCCTTGAATAGTCAGAGTGTGGGCTCTGTTTTCCTCTTCATCCTTTCATCGTAAAACTCCTTACTCATTTAAGAATCCCCCTTTTCCAGCTCAATCTAAATTCAATTTCCATCGTAACTGCCTTTATCATTTTCTTGGAAACGAGTCGTATTCCCTTGACCATCGACCGTTTCTTCCAATTTTTTCAAATTAGCACCGCCAATCATTACGGTGCCCATGGCTGTATTTTCTTCAGACTTCGGCACCAAAGAAGCTCTTTCCCATTCTCTACTCCCCAGTCGAATCACGACTAGAAAAAACATTTCTTTTTTGTAACTGGTGTGAGAACTACAAGGTTGTCCCCACTCAGCCTTCCTTGGTGGTTCCCAGTCGAAGGGGAACTGTTTCTTCCCAAACATTCAATTCCATTCCGCGGGCAACCATTCCGAGGCCCCTAAAAAAGGCTCTTCTTGATTGTGTTAGATCTGACGATACAGATTGGACTGCGAAGACTTTGTTCTATGCCCCGATTCTGATCGTTTTCAACATTCTTCCGGTCCCTACCCATTTTAGTAGGGAACTATTAGGTACCTGGCCCACACATTCATACCTGAACCATCTCAATAACTTTTCTCCGATAGGAAAAACCCTTTTAGTCTCCACGCATACTCGTTTTTTTTTAATCTTTACACCGTATAGTTTACGAGACTTGTTTGTTTTGCAGAAAAAATAATGGCTCGAGCTGAAGACCACTCGAAGTTGGGCGACAGGTTGAGATCGCTCCATGCTCTATTTGCGGAGAATGATTGATTAATATTCGAGATGGCGCCTGGGGCTCGGAACCACACTGCCACGCCCGAGTTGGCCCTATGTACACAAGAGACGGAGCCACCAACTGATGAAGCGAGGCCCGTGACTCTCCCACAGCCTGCTACAATAATGGAAAATCCCGAGCAACTAGAAATTGAGCCAGCTGCAGAGGCCCTCGAGAGTCCCGAAGACCTAATTTCTGTGTCCCGGCGATTGGAGCTTACTGCTGGAGAATTTACCCTTGATGAGGAGATGTATGATTTCGCCGAGACACTAGTCGATGTGATCGAGGATGACAAAGAGGGAGAAATCAGCGGGGGTCAATTGATAGGCCCTGTGGTGGAGGAGGTGATACATGAGTCCCGTCCGGAGGGAGAGATAAACCCAGAAGCTCATCGGGATATGGGGAAAAGACCGGTGGGGGGCCCCTCCTTTTTGGAGATTGCGGAACCCATTAAGAAAAGTGGGTTAACCGCTGAGTTCCTCGATGCCTTCCACATAAGGGATATCTCGATGCTTACGGTGAAGAAATGGCTCGAGATGGGGCGTCAGGCCGGTTTCATACTCATAAAAGACGGAGTCGCCACTCGGATCCCGAAAGGTGACAGGGTGTCGAACTGGCCGGCCTTAACATACATTGACCGGAACCCGCAGATGTTGCCACGTGGTAGGGATGACCACACGGTCTTTACCGACTTCAGTCGGTTGATGGGCCAAGTTGCGACGATATGCCGTACGGGGGCGGAGGTTCGTCATGGCATTAACCGTTGTCTCTTTTCAATTGTTTGCCCACTACTTTATATATATGTACTTATAACTCTTGCTTCCTTTCAAATGCAGTGGACAATAATGGAGCTAGGTACCACGGCTGCCGTAGGGGAATGTTGTATGCTCAGGCACTCGGAGCTTGACTGTCTGGATATAATCGGGGAGCAGACAAAGAAGGCCGCATAGAAGCTAATGCAAAATCAGCGGGAAAAACATGCCCAAGATATGGCAGCGCTCCGGGAGGAACATAACACGACGATCGCAGCTTTAACCCGAGCCCATCGCAGCGAATTGACGGAGTGCGAAGCCTATCATATCGGGAAGAGACATGCTCTCGAGCAGTCCATAGACACACCCTCAAGGTGAATGAGAAATACGCTCAGGACAAGCTGAAAGAGACCAAAACTGAGACCGAGGAAAAGCTGAAGAAGGCCAAGGATGCCAATGCAGCTGATAAGAAAGCTCTCGGGAAGGCCATGGAGGAGAATAAAGAGCTGAAATCGAAGAATGAATCCCTCCAGTCTATTGTAGATCATCTCCGGGCTCGAGCTGCTAGGTTGCCGTCCCAGTTAAATGACTGCTTCCTGAAATTAGTGTGGGAGTTTATTGTACACTCCCCGACCTTTCGGAATTTGGCGGCACTGGCGAATGCGAAAGCTTGTGTCCTGTATTTCTGTAGAGGGAGTGTCCAGACACAAAGAATCCTGGGCACATCCCTAACGCCTGCGGAGAAAGGAAGACTAGATCCCAGTCTCTCCGGGAAATTCGAGCCTGTGCTTGCAGAGGACAAATTAGATTGCTCGCGGGATCAGTTTGGGGCGCTCCAATTCAATCTGGAGGAGGACTTGCACCATCAGCTGTATTCGGAGGAGATCGAGACCGAAGAGGGCCCACCACTAGATGCATTTCAAAGATTGGCCTCATTATTCCCGGAACCGGTGGTCCCCTCGTGGGAGATCTCTTTAAAGACGAGGAGGTAATGGGTCATCGCGACACTCCGATATACATTCCCGCTATTGTGGTAGAACCTCGGGAACGCCATGAGGCTGAAATGGCGGGCTTTGTCCCTAGGAAATCGACCACTGCGGAGATAAAAGAAAAAAGGATTACTCCCCCCTCTCTGACGATCAAGTTGGTAAAGAAGCATCCCAGCGGGCCTGGTGAAGGCTCGGGTTCCAAAAAGCAGAAGAAATAAACTTCCGAATATTATAGTTTCTTCACTTTTGTATCTCTCCCCATTTTGTATTCCCCAATGTATCTAAGAAATTACTTTCTTTTCTTTTTAACTTCTCGTCACACTCTGTAAGAAAAATATAACTCCGAATAATCAAAATCGAGAAATTGGCCTCCGAGATAATAAGAATTTGCATGAGTCTTAGGTATTCCCTTACGCGGGTAAGGATGCTCAATAATCATGCACATAACTTTTTCCGATAACCCTAAGTATGCATAAGAGTCCCCACAAATCATAATATTTGTTTGTGGAAATAAACCATAAGGCGATCGTTCGGCCATCCAGATTGTTTCTTCAAATAAAATTCATAAATGCACTCACGTGTAGCGGAGTTTGACCCTTGGCCATTTCAATAACAGTTGAATAAATATATAATCTGTAATAGCCAGGAAAAAGGTATGATGGAACGAATAATAGGAAATGTAGCGGTAAAGTCTAGACGAGGAATAACGGGGAATATGAGAATAAAAGAACGTAAAAGGAAACGAAAAATAGAAAAGTAAAGCAAAAGATAAAGGAGGGGTCAAAATGGAAAGAATGAGGGGTTAAAGTGTGAATTAGGAAAGTTAGGATGTCTATAAATAGGGGTGAGGAGACCCAAAAACGAGTTAATCATCATTAAGACACGAAAATCCGGAAATTGTCGCGAAGGAAGGAAATTGTCGCGGAAATTATGTGCTTGAAAAATTGTCGCGGATTTGGAAGCTTTGGAAAATTATCGCGATTTTTGGAGAAAGCAAACATTATCGCGGAATTGTCGAAGGTTAAAATTATCGCGGAAACGTCGAAGAATAAAATTGTCGCGAAAACGCTTGAAGTGTAAATTGTCGCGGATCTTGATTCATGCACAAATTATCGCGGATTTCGATTTCAGCGCAAAATTATTGCGGATCCTAGTTACCGCATAGAATTGTCGTGATTTTTCAAAGCAGAAGGGAATTATCGCGGAAATACTAAGTTTAAGTGTTTTCGTTGCGTCTCAACGTCGGATCGTGGGAGGAAAAGGACACGTACGGTCTACGGTAATCAAATAGTTAACAATAAAATAATAACGTCGGGATTCGAGTAACTAAGACCTGTTACGAAATGCAGGGAAGCACGGGAAGATTATAGCGAGCGAGAGCAAACGGTAAGCGGAGTGAACACAATATAGTAAGGGAAGGTTCAGACTTAGGGAACGGGATTGGGTTAATAAAGAAAAAAGGAAAAGACACGAATGAACGAGATAAATGTTAATAAGACTCGGGGTGAGGAAGGATGGACTGTCTGACCGAACCCAGCATCGTGCCTAGTACACGATTCGTCAAAGGAAGGGCATGCTTGATGATGGGAACGATAAGTTCCAAAGAGGAAAGAATACGTACGAAAAAGGGCAGAACGGACACGGGTGGAAAAAGGGGTAGCGCCTAAGTACCCACCCGAGGAAGGCAAGCATATGGCCAGTCGAGTCATCAAACAGCTAACGGTTGGCTTGGGCGGGACATGGACCGAGCATGTTACTCTCGGCAACAGTAAAGTTAAAGTATGATGGGAATGATAAGGGTCAAAGAAGAAGGAAATAAGAAAACGGTTAAATGGAATGTTTCACGTGTGCGTGTACGGTGTAATTAAGAAATGAAAAGATAATGTGTAGTGTGTGTGAAGTTTCCTTTAATAGATTGTGATCGCTTTACAGATTTTGTCGGTGACGCGGACGAGGTATGAGAGGGGCATGGGAAAGAGGTCGTCGGTTGTCCGGTGATAGAGTCCGGTCCTTTGGAGAACACTATAAATTATGATGTCGAACTTTGATGTTTTCGAACTTTACATTCGAATGTTTTCGTTTTATTTAGCACGTTTTAAGAAAACAGGTAGGCCCAAATTAGGGTCGTTACATAATCCTTCAAAATAACGGATTTTGGCGAACACGCCTTTTAAATGAGTAGTTATTTGAACTCGAGATTGTTCTACCTTCATCAATATATTCTCGCTACCGGTATATACTTGCACTCGGGGTCATCACACTCTCGTCGCCGGTATATACTTGCACCGCGGCATTACACTGTCCCATCGGCATTGCACCGTGGTCATCACGGTATAAACTTGCACCGCGGCATCACACTGTCCCACGACATTGCACCGTGGTTATCATACTGTCCCATTGGCATTGCACTGTGGCCATTAAGGTATAAACTTGCACATCAGCATCACACTATCCCATCGGCATTGCACCGTTGTCATCACGGTATAAACTTGCACCGCGGTATCACACTGTCTCATCGACATTGCACCGTGGTCATCACGGTATAAACTTGCACCGCGGCATCACACTGTCCAATCGGCATTGCACCGTGGTCATCATGGTATAAACTTGCACCGCGGCATCACACTGTCCCATCGGCATTGCACCGTGGTCATCATGGTATAAACTTGCACTGCAGCATCACACTCTCGCCGCCGGTATATACATGCACCCGGGGCCATTGCGGAAATGGACCTACTTCCGACGAGGGCGCGACCCTCGCCGGCGTGTCATGGAGGAGTCGGGTATAAACTTGCACCTTATTTTGCCACGGAAACATGCTCGGTACTAAGCCGGCTATCTCATAATAAATTGAGACCCTTGACATATTCCAACAGTATGTATGTACAGAAGATTCTGCCGCGGACAGGAAGACTTATCATGTTCAAAGCATTTGACACAATATCTAATTTGACGAGTTTGAAAATGATCCACTACAAGACAGGCGGTACATTGCATTTCTAATCTAACCTATTATTTTATTCCATCCTCCATCATACTAAAACGCAATGGACCAACTCCCATCCTACCAATCCCCTAGTCGATTGAATTCATGTCGTCACAAAAGATACTAAAAAAATTAGAATATGACCATAATAAAGAGAGGAAATTTTATTTTAAAAAGATCGATGAGTCAAATCTATACATAATACTTGCGCAAATTGGAAATATGCCAAATACATGGCAGCTCCTCTCCGTTAATATTCTCAATCTTATACGTTCCTTCTCTCACCACTGCCATCACTCTATACGGGCCTTCCCATTTTCGATCTAGCTTACCAACATGCCTCGAGACTTCCACTTTCTTTAGAATTAAGTCCCCAACTTTTAACAACATGTGGCGGACGTCTTTATCGTGCTTTTTAGCCATCCGCCTTTTACAAACCTCCATTGGTATGGCAGCTCTGTCCCTGAGATCCTCAACACAATGAAGATCCAACTTTCGCATATCCTCACTCAATTCTTCATCGTAAGCAATGACCCTCTCGGATAAAATCGTCACCTCTACTGGAGAAACGGCCTCAGAGCCATATACCAAAGAGAACGGGCTAAATCCAGTGGTAGAGCTTGGTGATGTCCGATACGCCCACATTACATTATGCAGCTCATCTACCCATGAGGCTTTAGATTCATCTATCCTTGTTTTTAGCTGCTGCAAAATGATACGATTAATAACTTCAGTAAGCCCGTTCGTTTCTGGATGTGCAACGGATGTAAACCGTTGTTGAATACCATAACACCCGCACCATTCGCTAACTCGTTTCTCAGAGAATTGTGTCCCGTTATCTGATACTAAAATTCTTGGAATTCCAAATCGACATATAATATATCTCCAAATGAAACTTATAACTTCATGTACCTGGACTCGGGCCACAGCTTCGACTTCTACCCACTTAGAGAAATGTTCCACAGCCACAATACAAAATTTCTTTTGGCTAGATGCGGTCGAGAAAGGGCCTAAAATATCGATACCCCAAGTGTCAAAAGGACATGTTGTTGGCAGAGGTTTCATGTTCGCTCTCGGCACGTGGTGCACATTCGAGTGGAACTGGCAAACGGAACAAGCTGGGACAAAATTCACACAATCTTTTATTACTGTTGGCCAAAAATACCCCACCCTCTTAACTTTCATTGCTAAAGATCGACCTGCCGAGTGGTCACCACAGTCCCCAGAGTGAACTTCTTCCATAACGGCTTTTGCTTGCACTCGGATAAGCATTGAAGATAGGGTCCTCCAAAATTTTTCTTGTATAACTTCTCATCTACATACACGAAGCTTGTGGCTCTTTGCATTATCCTGCGGGCCTCGCCTTCATCGGCGGGTAATTCTCTCTTAACCAAATAATTGACAATCACATCTTTCCAAGAAGGTTCATCTGTTACGGCATCTAAAAAACCACGTATCGTTCGAAAGTTCCAAGCTTGCAACTTCGGCGGTCTGTCTCTCTGCTAGACTGATAGATGGCTGATAATGGATCATAGTCATTATTTTTGACTCATCTGAGAGTTCCAAGATCGTGGCTGACTTTGCAAGACCGTCAATATGGGTGTTTTCCTCTCTTGGGATATATGTAAGAACGGATGTCTTAAGGCTTTTCGCCACTTCCTTCAATTTGTCTAAGTACATCCACATATGCTCACATTTGGTAACAAAAGTATCTGCAAACTGGTTCACTACTAACTGTGAATCGGAGTGAGCATGCAAGCGAGCATTTCCGATCTCGATTGCTAAGTTAATACCAAATATCAAGGCTTCGTATTCGGCGACGTTGTCAGTTGCAAGGAAGCGCAGTTTTACAGCATATTCATGTTCCTCACCAGACTTTCTTTCCTTAAAATAAACGTTGATACCAGCTCTCCCAGCGGAAACTGATCCAACGACAAATGCATCCCAGTATTCCTCATTACCCAATTTTTCTGATCGAGTCATTTCCACTATGAAGTCCACTAAAACTTGGGCCTTTAAAGCTCGTCTCGAGATATATTCAATCTGATACTGCCCTAACTCGATATTCCACTTCGCTAGCCTGCAGAGGCATCGATTTTCGATAGTACGCTTCTGATAGGTTGATCTGTTAAGACCGCAATATAGTGACCTTGAAAGTAATGCCTTAATTTTCAGGAGGCAACTATTAGGGCTAACACGAATTTCTCCAAATCTGTATAGCGGGATTCCGCTCCTGCAATTTTCTCCTGACATAATATACTGGTCTATGCTCTTTGTCGCTAAGCCTGACTAAGGCGGCACTCACTGCCTCTTTAGATACAGCTAAATACAAACCAAATGGTTCCCCAGGGGATGGGGGCCACATAGATGGTGGTTTACTCAAGTAATCTTTCAGACTTTTGATGGCCATACTGCATTCATCATCCCAATACAATAGATTTGTCTTGCGCAATACTCGGAAAAACGGTAAACTTCTCTCTGCAGATCTCGAAATGAAATGATTCAATGATGCTAATCGACCTGTTAATCTTTGGACTTCTCTAACAGTTGTCGGAGGGGTCATTTCCTGTATGGCCGTTATCTTATCAGGATTCATCTCGATTCCCCTTTCTGATACCATAAATCCAATGAATTTTCTCCCCTTTAGACAAAATGCACACTTAAGCGGATTCAACTTCATTCGATATTTCCTCAATATATCAAAACACTCATTCAGATATTGAATGTGCTTATTCTCGTGCCAGCTTTTTATCAATATGTCATCAATATAAACTTCCAAACATTTTCCAATCATATCCTTGAATATCGAATTCATTAGACGCTGATTGGTGGCCCAAGCATTTTTAAACCGAATGACATAACTTTATAACATAAAATACCTTTATTGGTCGTAATAGAGGTAAACAACTTGTCTTCATAATGCATAAAAATTTGGATATAACCCTTAAATGCGTCTAACATACTAAGAAATTCAAAGCCACATGCCGCATCCACCATCATGTCAATGGTAGGCAGCGGATACGGATCCTTCGGGCATGCTTAATTCAAATCGGTAAAATTAATGCAAACACTCCAGCCATTATTCGACTTTGGGACAACCACTGGATTCACGACCCAATCCGCGTATCTGACAGGCTCTATGAACCCAGCCTGCAACAAACTTTCCACTTCCTCATCAATGACTCTTTCTTTCTCAGGGGAAAACGTCCTCATTTCTGATGAACTGGTCGCACATATGGGTTAACATTGAGTTTATGTGAGCAAACTTGGGGGTCTACCTCCACATAATCCTGATAAGACCAAGCAAAAATATCTATATTATTTCGCAAAAAAGAAATTACCACATTTTCAAGCTCTGGCGTCATCTGAGAACAGATTATCACTGTCTTTTCCTGGTTATTGGAGAATAAAGACACTGTCTTAATACCTAAGGGTTCCATCTTCATCTCATTTTCTTTATATTTCCTATTGTAGGAAGTGTCAGCTGAATCCATAACTTCTTCGGATAAGACTTCCACCATACAAACATGTTTCTTTGCTTTCGACCCATCCATACCACTCCTGCACATTATGTTATAGCAAGAACGTGCCAATTCCTGAACTCCTTTCATTTTTCCAAAGCCTGAAGGTGTGGGGAATTTCGTCATCAAATGTGGTTGAGAGACCACAACCCCAAATATATTCAAAGAACAGCTCCCGAGAATCGGATTATAAGGAAGTATAGGGAGATCCACGACTACGAATTCCACTAATAAAGTCCTTGATATTCCTTGATCTCCCAAAGTTACTGGCAGAAAGATAGATCCCTCAGCAGCAACAACACTATTATTAAAACCAACCAATTTGGTTTGCACCGGCTGGAGCTTGGTGGTTCCCTTCAAAGACATTTGTTCGAAATATGCAAGAGTCAAGATATTGGTAGCAGCTCTGGTGTCGACTAACACTCGAGAAACATGATGATTCACAATAATAGGAGAGATGGCGAGGGCATCGTCCTGCGGTGAGAAAACTCCGGATAGATCCTCATGTTCAGAAGATATAGCCATCCTCTCTAGATCAGATAGTTGGACCAAGTTAACTTCCATAAAACGACCTTTTTGTTCCAATTCTCGATATGATGGCTTACAAGCACGACTTGAATCTTCGACGCTCCTTCCCCCTGCGATAGTCATAATATTGGGGCCTAGATTGCCCCATCTTGGTTGAGCTTCCTCGATGTTCAAGATAGGTTGACCCGGATTTGGGCCAGTAGAAGGAGGAGGTGGCGGTTGTTGATTTCCCTGGGTAGGTGGATAACCTTCCTACCGATATCCTTGTTGATTTCTATAATGCTTATTTCTAACCCGACCACGGTTAGTATTGTCACTCCTTCCATCTCTGCGATTCTGCTGACCATTATTATGAAATCCTTTTTGGCCCCCTCTTTAATGCTGACCACGTTGTCCTCCATACCCACGGCCCCTTGTGTTAAGTCGTGGTGGGTCTGCCTTAGGGGGTTTCGCTACCGTTCCCAACTATGCACTCATATCAATCTTTCCTGGGTTAGCTTATGGCAGTGCTTCCACAGTGCTAATCAATTCATCAACCTGACCCAATTCCAACAACCTCTCGACTTCGGACATCAGTTCACGACAATCGTTAGTGGCATATCCAAAACTTCGATGAAAACGACAAAATATTTGGGATTCATAAGTCCCCGGTGTTGGTTCTTGAAAGGGTGAGGGATAGCGAAGAGATCCACCCTTCTTTTGTTCAATAATGGCAAAGATCTGCTCGTAACTGAATGATGGATACGTTCTTAATTTAGATCTTGATTGTGCGACGTTCTTATCCGGCACACGGCTTGCAACTATGTTGTGGGAACCATAAGTTCGCACTTCGATCATTCCATGATCTCGCAAGCCTTCATCTTCCCGGATGTACTGCGTACATCTCAAAGCCAATTCTTCCAAATTTACCGGGGGATCAATATTCAAAGAATTACATAACGGGTGTCCAGCTAAAATAAGCTGGAGCACCCCCACTTTCTCACTTACAGTAATCCGAGGTATCTTCCTACACTCGGCTTCGAAACGGGTAATAAAACCCAACAATCTCTCCGAAGAATCATACCACAATGCGGTCAAATAGGTAATAGACTTTATGGGCATATTGAAAGGCGCAAAAGCTGAATAAAATTGATCCTTGAAGTCTTGATACGAAACAATAGAACGGCTGGGTAAACGATTAAACCATCGGAGGGGTGATTCTTTAAGAGAAGCCGCGAAAACAAAACACATAGCGGCATCACTGAAATTCATCAAACTCACATGGATCTCCAAGTTCGACGTATGAGCATGTGGATCATTTGACCCACAATACTGCGGAAGATCCTTAGGCATCTCAATAAATTCAGACCGAGTTGCGCCAATAATTGTAGTGGAAAACGACGACAGAGCGTTTGAGTCTTCCAAGGACTTTGAAAAACTTCTATAGAGGGTAGAGCCTTTCCTCGATTACCATAAGGCTCCTCAGCTATTTCGTGTTCAATATAATCACCCTCATAAGCAGATGTTTGATGAGTTTCTCGGGTGTGCTCGCCATATACTCGTCTCCTTTTCTGGACAAGAGTCAGATTGGCCTCCAATTGGTTCATCCTGGCCTCATTTTGTTCCATCTTTCCGCTCATCTCCTTAAACTTTAGTTCTATTAGATCCCCAGTTCTTTGTAAAGTATCATTCTGCTCTGCGGTTGCCGCAATATTTGCTTGCGGTAAGCGATCGATATCCTCCACCGCTACCTCATCATCAACCGGTTCCGCGGTAACATTGTCCCTCCGGGTTCTCCTTTGAGCATCAACTTCCTCCAATTGAGCGATTAAAGTACGTCTTCACTCTTCCAAATCTTCGTCGGTTTCAGGTTGATCCGTGGATCTAGAGCGTGCCGGTGGCGAAAGACGGGCATTATTATGGACTGCAACTCGGCCAACTCTCCCAAATTTATAACATCTAGACACCGAGGTGGAGGAGGATAAAATACAGGTGCCCTTCCGGATGAAAACCCGCTCCGGGATTGTCGAATAGTTATATTTTGAATAGGAGGCTCCTCCAAGATTGACGATTGATCGATCCCCCGGTAACGCAACAACCTCATCGTTCGCCCGAGGATTAGGTTCTACCTCAATTTCTTCATCAAAAACATCCTCATCAGAATTCTGAGTAGTCATGATAACAGAAATCCAAACTCAGCAATAAAGCTCTCAATGGGATGAAATCTCGGTCCCACGGACGGCGCCAATCTATTCTCGTCTAAAAATATTTTGGGTATTTATTTCTAGATCAATCAATTTTTCTTAATTATTTGGTATTTAATTATTGTGGAGACACGAGCGATATACGAGGTTGGGACCACAATGTGTGGGCTTACGTCCTCGGGAGAGCAAAGCTCTACCTTGGTTTTCACTATAATAATCAAGAAATACAATTACAATGAATAAATACGGGTAATCCGGGCGAAAACGGCACGAAAAAAGATCAAATACACTTGGCTGTGCAGTTACTGTCAAAAACTCGCGAGTCAGTGCAGAAACTCGCGAGTCTCTACACAAAAACTCGCGACTACTGAGAGAAGGTCAAAAACTCGCGACTACTGAGATGCAGTGCGAAAAGTCGCGACTACTGAGTTGCAGAGCGAATGAAACAGTGTAGAATGTCGCGAGTCAGCAGAAACTCGCGACTCCGGGCAACACAAAGTCGCGACTACGTCCAGTATGACACAATACAATGCCACAAAGTCGCGACTCCTCGGTTTGTCTAGAAGTATCGAACGCGTCAATACAATGCCAACTACAATCGGCAGCCAGGTTCGAAGTTAAATTCCACACCACTTCCTTATCCTTTTGACAGGTGGGGGATCGACATTCTTGTCTCATTTCCCCGATCAGTAAATCACCTGAAATTTTTTATCGTGGTTGTAGAATATTTTTCCAAATGAGTTGAAGTTGAACAATATTTCTAGTAAATTACCGATGATGCTATCAAGAAATTCATATGGAAAATATTATTTCAATGTTTGGAGTGCCACGTGTATTAGTGTCTGATAGTGGCACACAATTCATTGGGAGAAAGGTTCAGGATATGTGCGGGGAAATTGGAATCAAACAAATGTTTTCTTAAGTTTTTCATTTTAAGACGAACGATGATAGACGTAATAAATCATGCGATTGTTAGAGGGATCAAGGAAAAATTAGAAGAATTGGGAGGCATCTGGTCCGATTGGCTCCTAGAAGTATTGTGGGCCTATCGAACCACTCCGACCCATACAATAGGTGAGACCATATTCTCGTTCGTTTACAGGTCGGAAGCTTTGTTTCTAGTGGAGAATACTTTGAAAACGTAACGAGTGGAAATGTACTCAGAGGAGAACATAGACGAGCTGATAAGTATGGATTTGGACTTGATTGAAGAAAAACGTGAGGAGATATAAGGTCGAACAATAAGGCATCGACGTACTGTTTCAAAATGGTACATTCGGAAGGTTAATCCTCAATATTTTATGAAGGGAGAACTTGTCCTTCGTAGTGTCGAAGCCCCAAAAAATATGGGTAAGATCGATTGACATTAGGAAGGTCCTTACAGAGTTAAGATAGATTATTTGGAGAAGCTTACGGACTTAAAACCTTGGATGGTGAAGAATTCCCAAGGTCTTGGAATGTCGATCATCTAATAAGATATCATCCATAATTGTGGGGCAATACTTTTTTCCATGTCTGTGTTCATCGGTTTTGGAAATTTTGTAAAATTTTTACAGTTTGAATGAATTGAGCGCGATCGACATTTTTAAATCCATTGTTGCATACGATCGATACCGTGTGAAATCCAACCATATGCTTCTACCATTATGCCTTCCAGGGGCTGAACGTCCTGTTTCTAGTGAACTATGGGGTTAGTGACCATCGACATACCCGAACGTATCGTTTGACGATCGCCTCTTCGGCAATCTCGTTGATGAACCCTAACGTAAGTTACTATGATGTTAAGAGGTAGAATGACTTTGCATCCCATACTGTAGTTGACTCCCTGTCGATCGTCATTACTTTCAAGCCACAATTGCACGTTCAAAACGAACCACTCATTTTTATGGTTTGTGTCGAACGTTCCTTTTCAGGAAAGTTATTCGACTTCGGGTTGTGTCGAACGTTCCTTTTTATGAAACGTCTACGACATGTATCCTTTTAGGGAAACGTAACATTGAAAAAATCCTTTGGTATGAGAGGATATTCCAGTGGAGATCAATTGTGTTGGCCTTACGTATTCGATCGAATATAATTATTTTGCCGAAAATTCGTTGAATAGATATGTATAACCTATTGATTAATAGGTGGGGCATGACTAGAAGCGCCAACCTTTAAAAAAAATCCTATGGATTATTTTTTCGAACCAATCAACGTGGTAAATCACAAATATATAACTTATGTAATAGATTTGTGGCACATATGTTCTAGAATCTAGACATTTATGCAGAGGCTACTATTGTTGATCACTCACTACGTTGTTATACCCTACCTATGTATTGATGTTATGACATTCTTAGATTGGCTGCTGGAATTTATTAAAGGCATCTGGTTTGCAATCTTTGTGATTGTCATATTATTTGATAATTAGCTAATTTTATGGAAGGGGATGTCATGTGAATCGACATGACTAATTATGTTTGACATTGTTATGGTCGACGTTCTATTGTTGGCGGTATGATCGGCGTGTCACAATTTGCACTACAATATTCGCTATTACGATCAATACTTATTATTGTCGGTATTGAGTCTATGGCAATATCACGATTAGATTATTATTACCAAGTGTTAATGAATTGATGCGAAATTTAAACAAGTATTATATGCATTGAAGACAAAATGTACATTCAGTCGGAACAAAAGTTTAGGTCTCCTAAGCTATCCATTACAAGTTTATCAAACCGATCGGCAAGATGATTAAATTATCGATCGTCATTGTTAACTTCCATTGAAGAGTGAGGTTGAACTCCACATCAAAGGTGATCGGGTTGACGCGTTCCCAGTCGTCGTATGGAGGATTTTCTCCAAAGATATTGGTAATATGTTTGGGATTGAACACGTGTGCGAAAAACCTCGATTGATTAAATAGAACCTTAGAATTAAAGCAAAGAGAAAACAGCGACACAAGANGGGAAAGTAATAAGAAAAAGAAAATAAGCATATGATTAAAAGACACGGCTTATGTGTGCGTTTTATTCAAGAAATGAAATGACAGATAGAGTGTGTGAAGTTTCCTTTTAATAAATTGTGACCGTTTTACAGATTTTGTAGGTGACGAGAACGAGGTATGAGAAGGACATGGGGAGGAGGTCGTCGTTTGCCGGTGCTAGAGTCCGGTCTTTTGGGAATGCTTTAGATTATGTCGTTAGACTTCAATGCATTTTGAATTATGTTTTAATTTACGCTTGAACATTTCGTTTTATTTAGTATGTTTTTACCAAATTGAGCTAGACCCAAATTAGGGTCGTTACATGAATAATGTTCCATTTATGAATAGCAACCAAGGCAAACAAAACTCAAATAGTATCAAACCTTGCAATATTAGAAAATGTATCAAAATAGTCAATACATTGTTGTTGATCATACCCCTTTACAACCAACTTTGCTTTAAATTTGAGAAAATTGCAAGGATGACACCCAATATTTAAAATAGTGTAAAAACGATGCTCTTATAGTTTAAATATTGCGTATGAAGCATCCAAAGTTTAGATACTGTGTGTGGTTGACCCTCTAATTTTTTAAATTTGTAAACAATATTCTCTCAAAGTTTAAAAATTATATGGATGACCCCCAAATTTCTAAAACCGTTTATATTTGACTCTTAAATCCAATAATTTTTTGAGTTTATATACGAAGTAAAATTACCATGAAATATAATACAAAATATTGTAAGACATATTCGTCTTTTAACAAGCGGATGATACATATTTCCAGGTATATATTTCTCCGAGTCAATTATGAACACTTTAATTTGTTCGAATGCTAAATATCAAATCAGTAAATAAAATTGATCAATTTCAACATGTGGAAAGAACAAAGTCAATTAGGTAAAAACTCAAACAAAAGTGTTGAAACTTTGGGGGCCAACAATGCAATTTTTAAACTTTGAGGGTGTAAGACTTCCAGTTTTATGTGATATCTTAATACATTATTTAATTTATTAGACATTCTTTAAGATAGGAAATGAGTCTTGGGAATCATGTTTTTAAGAAATAAAACTAACTAAACCTTATATTTGGGGTTTAGTGTTGTCATGATGTCATTGGAGCAAATTGATCCATTTTTTCTTGTCTTGCACGAGGGCTTGGCTGTGTATATGGATAAGTATATTTTTTAAGTGTTACTTTATTAAAGAAATAGGAAGAAACAGCCTAGGAAACTCATGAAAACGAGCAGCCAAACTACATCCGCGAGTTTTGTGAGTTAGTCAAAGAAAATGAGTCTATGTTGTCTAATAAGTGTTCTCAATTCTAAAGAGTTCTTTTTATAGCAGATATAGTACATGTTTAGAGGTATTAGACAAGGGAAATCAGGGAAAAACGAAAGGTAAGAGGGATGACTGAGAGAAGCATGTAGTTTAGCCAGCATATACATCATGTTACTGTTGTATGTTGTGAATTTTGTTGTGACAGCTAAGAATGTCGTATTGTTATGATTTTTACATTTTCTAAAATCTACGTGTGTCTATTTTCAAGGAAAATTTACGTTGTTATAAAATGATATCAGACCAGAACGTTATGTTATGATTTTCAAGAACAGTACATTTTTTCTTGAAAGCAGTACAGTCAAGTTCGTGGTGTGATTTCGTATGTTTCCAGAGCTCTGACTAAATTGCTTATACTTATAACATTTTAGAAAATCGAAATGGCTTTCAAATGAGTATTTTTATATGATTTTCCGATATCATTTGGCTCTCAAAAATACAAATGTTTACAACGTTGACATACTGTTGTATGGTTTAAAAACTGTTTTTTATGTCATGTATGTGATTATGTGAAAATTCGAGAGCTTCTAGATGCACAACTCTGACAACATGTAATTAAGAACATGGTTTCATTCAAGATATGAGCTAGCTACAAGGAAAGATTTATAAGGATGTGGCCACATATAGAGTAAGCATGAGGTGAAGCCGACCCTCGGAAGTGTCGATAGTTTGGTCGCACTTTCTGTCCACTTCTGAGGTTAGGGGACTCATGTATCATGATCCTTAATTCTTAGTGATGCATAAGCCAAGGGTTGAGGCAGGGCCAGGACTATTATCTGGAAACCACGATCACATAAATAAGAACAACTGTCTGCAAGATTACGTGTTTATGATTATGTTGAATGTCATTGATTACAGGTTTACATGATTTATTGCATTGATATTATTCTTGCTTGTCTCTAATTGCTCTCATGACCTCTTAATGAACTAGTATACACAGGTAGCGAAGACGAACAGTAGAAAATTCGGCTGCCAAAATCAAGTCAAAATATTAAGTCGGTAGATGTATGAAGTCTTGTAAATAAAACTTAGTGTGTTTTATGTTGTGTGTATCGTTAGGATATCGTAATGTTACTATGTAAATTAGCTTACGCTGTTTTTAAATAAGTTTATGTATTATAGTTTCATGTAAGGTCTTGTGTTCCAATTTTTAGAGCACGTCATCATATTATTTAAGTAAATTAAGTATAGTAAACTAAGTTAATAAGTTTGGTATGAGAAAGGTCATGACAAGTTTGGTATCGGAGCCGAACCATAGGACATGATCTTGGCAGATAGGAATAGGTCAAGGCATGAGTAAGAAGTAGTTTTAAATGAGTCTTATCTTTGTTTACTAATTTATATGTGTACATGAGTTAGATATGGTATCTTCTAATAATCCAAGAGGTAGACCAAGAAGGAATATGAATAAAATTTAGAAGACCCTCAAGTTGAACAGCAAGACCGATGGTGATATTACCCTGGGGTATTTTCGGTATAACGACACCTCGGGAGCTCGTCCGAAGTGGCAAGATGGTATTTTCGGTATTCTCGTATCTTTAAGTCACGGTGTATATTCAGGGTATTCTCATAATTCGGACCTCCCGGGCCTACATATGAGCATTAAACTGACATTTCTATCAGTTTCGGACATATTCGGTCCCGAAAGGGACCAATGGTATTTCCGTGATTTGGCATCCGGAGAGCACGCCGGTAAGTTGTGGCGATATTCTCGGCTTAATATTCAATATCTAGAGGCAAAGAATTATTATACAAGATTTTACGGTATTTTCTCACCGATCTTTCAGACTAATTCAAGACCGGGATGCATTTCCAAAGCTCCGGGACGATATGACATTTACTCCAACTTAATTGGATATTATTTGAGTACTTTGGGCTAAATCAAGTGAAAGTGGACTTCTGAGCCTGAAACTTACAAATTGAGCTGAATTTCTCTATAAATATGAGATACATGGCACTAGAAAAGGGTTCATACTGTTATCACGCTTCCCAAGGCAAAGTGTTTACTTACCTGCACTCTGCTACTCGCGACTTTTTGCAAGTAGTCGCGAGTTTGTGCTATTCTAGTCGTTGACGCGACTTTGTGTCACCCGGAGTAGTGAGTTTCTGCTGACTCGCGACATTCTGCACTGTTTCGTTGGTTCTGCCCACCGTAGTCACGAGATTGTACACTGCCCCTCAGTAGTAGTGACTTTTTGCTATGCACCTCAGTAGTCGCGAATTTTTGCTCAGCACCTCCGTAGTCGAGACTTTTTGCTCTATACCTCAGTAGTCGCGACTTTTTGCTCTACACCTCAGTAGTCGCGACTTTTTGCTCTGCACCTCCGTAGTCGAGACTTTTTGTGTACGGACTCACGAGTTTCTACACTGACTCGCGAGTTTATGACAGTAACTGCGCAACAAAGTGTATTTGATCGTTTTTAGGGCCGTTATCCCCTGGATAACCACTATTTCTTGATTGTAATTGTATTTCTTGATTTTTATAGTGAAAACCAAGGTAGAGATTCGCTCTCCCGAGGACGTAAGTCCATACATTGTGGGCCCAACCTCGTATATTGCTTGTGTCCCCACAACAATTAAATACTAAATAATTAAAGAAATTGACTGATCTAAAAATAAATATCCAAAATATTTTTAGACTAGATCAGTTTAGCGCCGTCCGTCGGGCCCCGAGATTTTATCCCATTGAGAGCTTTATTGTTGAGTTTGGATTTCTATTATCATGGCTACTCGGAATTCTGAAGATGATGTTTATGATGAGGAAATAGAGGTAGAAACTAACCCTCGGGCGAATGATGAGGATGCTGCATTACCGGGGGCTCAATCATAATTTCGGTAGACCCTCCGGCACAAGACGTTAATGTTCGACACTCTCGGAGCGGGTTTTCATCCGGAAAGGCACCAATATTTTATCCTCCCCCACCTCGGTGTTTATCAAGGTGATGTGATTTTGGGAGAGTTTGCCGAGTTGATGTCCGTAATAATGCCCGTCTATTGCCACCCGCGCGCTCTAGATCCGTGGATCAAACCGAGACCGATGAAGATTTGGAAGAGCGAAGACGTACTTTAATCGCTCAATTGGAAGAGGTTTGTTAAGAGTAAAGATCAACTCTATGATATTTAATTAATTAGGTGAGGATACCGCTGGTATTGAGTTGCCGTAATGAAAGGAAAACAAGAAATTATACGTGGGAACCCCGAGAACCTGGAGGAAAACCCATGGGGCACCAAACCCAGGAAAAATTCACTAATTGCTTCGAATCAGGAACACTCCAAAGAACCTGTCCCTTTTCAACATCTCCAATCTCCATTTTATACAGATATTCTACATATTTTAATTGTACACAATCTAATCGTAATCTTCTAAGATCACATCGCAGCCACCTCGAGCTAATTTATAAGACTTTTGGCCACTACCAAGCCGCACACCGCCGCCTGGAGTAATGGCGCAGCTTTCGTTGACATTTTCTCCGAAGTTGTCGATCGCTCACCCAACTTTTCGATCGTAGCAATTTAATGCCGATCCTGCATCACTCCTTATGATACCGATCGACTGATTACTGATTCCTTCATCTGATCGGTAAAAGGACGGTCGATCGGACATACTAACCAATCCCGACCGGCTGTCATAAGCCGTGAATTAACAAGGTTGAAGGTTGAAGGAAGTCCTAGAGAAATAATGTTACCCCGGAACCGGTTGATGATGAGGTGGCGGCGAAAGATATTGATCATGCTCCAGAACCACAAGCAAATACTGTGGTAACTGGAGAGCAGAATGACACTCTACAATGAATTGGAGATTTTATAGAGTTGAAGTTTAAGGAGATAAGCGGTAAAATTGAGCAAAACGATGCTAGAATGAACCAGTTGGAGGCCAATCTGACTCTTGGCCATGAGAGGAAACGGGAATATGGCGAGCACACCTGTGATACTCATAAGACTTATGCTTACAAGAGGGATTATATTGAACATGAAAGAGCTGGTGAGCCTTATGGAAATCGAGGGAAGGCTTTACCATCTATGAAAGTTTTGCAAAATCACCATTTTACACGGAAATTATTAGTGCCACTCATTCTGAGTTTATTGAGATGCCTAAGGATCTTCCACAGTATCGCGGGACAACTGACCCCCATGCCCATACGTCGAACTTGGAGATCCATGTCAGTTTGATGAATTTCAGCGATGTTGCCATGTGTTTTGTTTTCGCAGATTCTTTAAAGAAGTCGGCTCTCTTATGGCTTAATTGGCTGCCGAGGCGCTCTATTGTTTCATATTAGGACTTCAAGGATCAATTTTATTAAGCTTTTGCACCTTTTAATGCGCCAGTAAAGTCTATTACTTCTTTGACCAAATTGGGGTATGATTCTTCAGAGAGATTGTTGGGTTTTATTACCCGTTTTGAAGCCGAGTGTAGGAAGATACCTCGGATTACAATTAGTGAGAAAGTTGGGTGCTCCAGCTTATTCAAGCTGGACATCCGTTATGTAATTCTTAGAATAGAGATCCCCTAGATAATATGGAAGAATTGCCTTTGAGATGTACGCAATACATCCGGGAAGAAGAAGGCTTGCGAAATCACAAAGTAATAGAAATGCGAAATTATGGTTCTCACAATATTGTTGCAAGCCGATGGTCGGACAAGAACGTTTCGCAATCAAGATCCAAAATAAGAACGTACCAACTTTCAATTATGAGCAAATCTTTGCAATTATTGAGTGGAAGAAGGGTGGATCCCTTTGATATCCCCCTGCATTGCAAGAACCAACACCGGGGACTCATGAATCCGAAGTATTTTGTCGTTTTCATTGAAGTTTTGGACATGCCATGAACGATTGTCGAGAATTGATGTATGAAGTTGAGAGGTTACTAGAATTGGCTCAGCTAGGTGAGTTTATTAGTACTGTGGAAGGACTGCCGGAAGCTAACCCGGGAAAGATCAATATGAGTGCGCAGTTGGGGACAGCAGTGAAACCCCTAATGCAGACCCACCACGACCTAACACGAGAGGCCGTGGATATGGAGGACAATGTGGCCAACATCACAGAGGTAGTCAAAGAGGATTTTTAAATGGCGATCGGCATAACCACAGAGATGGAAGAAGGGAGAATAATAACCGTGGTCGAGGTAGGAATCAACAGTATAGAAATCAACACGGATATCGGTAGGAAGGTTATCAACCTACACAAGGAAATCAGCAACAACCTCCTCCCCCTCATGCTGGCCCGAATCCGGGTCAATCTATTTTAAATATCGAAGAAGCTCAGCCAAGGTGGGTAATATGGGCCTCAATATTATGACAATCACATGAGAAAGGAGCGTGGGAGATTCGAGTCGAGCGCGTAAGCGATCCTATCAAGAGTTGGAACAGAAAGGCCGCTTCATGGAAGTTAACTTGGTCTAGTTGTCTAACTTGGAAAAGATGGCTATATCTTTTGAACCTGAGGATTTATCAGGAGTTTTCTCACCGCATGACGATGCTCTTGTCATATCTCTTGTTATCGCAAATCATCCTGTTTCTCTAGTGCTAGTCGACACCGGAGCTGCTACTAATATTTTGACTCTTGCAGCCTTTGAACAAATGTCTTTGAGAGGAACCACCAAACTCCAGCTGGTGCAAACGAAATTAGTTGGTTTTAACAATAGTGTTGTTGCTCATGAGGGATCTGTCCTTTGCCGGTTAGTTTGGGAGATCAAGATATATCAAGCACTTTGTTAGTAGAATTTGTAGTCGTTGATCTCCCTATATTGCCTTATAATGCGATTATTGGAAGAAGTTCTTTGAATTTATTTGGAGCCGTGGTATCTCAGCCACATATAATGATGAAATTCCCCACACCTTCGGGCATTGGGAAAATGAAAAGAGATCAGGAGCTGGCGTGTTCTTGCTATAATATAATGTGCAAGAGTTGTATGGATGGATAGAAAGCGAAGAAACCTGTTTGTATGGTGGAATTCTTGTCCAAGGAAAGTATTGATTCGGGTGACACACCATTTCCTAAGAAGTATAAGGAAAACGAAATGAAGATGGAACCTTTAGGCATTTAGATAGTGCCATTATTCTCTGATAACCCACAAAAGACAGTAGTAATCGGTTCTGAGATGACGCCAGAGTTTGAAAATGAGGTAATTTCTTTTTTGCGAAATAATATAGATATTTTTGCTTGGTCTTATCAAGATTATGTGGGGGTAGATCACCAAGTTTGTTCTTATAGACTTAATGTGAACCCGTATGTGCGACCAGTTCATCAGAAAAAGAGGAAGTTTTTCCCTAAGAAAGAGAAAGCAATTGATGAAGAGGTGGAAAGTTTGTTGCAGACAGGATTCATAGAGCCTGTTAGATATGCGGATTGGGTCACTAATCCAGTGGCGGTCCCAAAGTCGAACAATAGCTGGAGAGTTTGCATTGATTTTACTGATTTGAATAAAAAATTCCCGAATGATCCGTATTCACTACAGGCCATTGACATGATGGTGGATGCAGCCTATGGCTTTGAATTTCTTAGTATATTAGACGCATTTGAATGTTATAACCAAATTTTTATGCATTATGAGGACAAATTGTTTACTTCGTTTATGACAAATAAAGGCATTTATTGCTATAAAGTGATGCCATTTAGGATAAAGAATGTTGGGGACACCTAACAACGTCTAATGAATTCGATATTCATGGATATGATTGGTAAATGTTTGGAAGTTTATATTGATGACATATTGATAAGAAGCATCTACGGGAATAATCATATTCAATATATGGATGATTGTTTTAGTATATTGAGAAAATATCGAATGAAATTAAATCCACTTAAGTGCGCATTTTGTGTAAGAGGAGGAAAATTCCTTGGTTTTATTGTATCCGAAAGGGGAACTGAAATGAATCCTGATAAGATAACAGCTATCCAGGAAATGACTCATCCGACAACTGTTAGAGAAGTACAAAGATTAACGAGTCGATTAACATCGTTGAATAGTTTTATATCGCGATCTGCAGAGAGAATTTTACTGTTTTTCGAGTATTGCGTAAGATAAATCTCTTGTATTGGGATGATGAATGCAGTATAGCTTTAGAGAGTCTGAAAGATTATCTGAGTAAACCACCGTTTATATCTCCCCATCCCCTGGGGAGCCGTTGGGTTTGTATTTAGCGGTATCTAAAGAGGCAGTGAGTGCCGTCTTAGTTAGGCTTAGCGACAAAGAGCATAGACCAGAGTATTATCTCAGCAGGAAATTGCAAGGAGTGGAATCACGCTATACAGATTTAGAGAAATTCGTATTAGCTCTAATAGTTGCCTCCCGAAAACTAAGACATTACTTCCAGGGTCACCATATTGTGGTTTTGATAGATCAACCTATCAGAAGTGTGCTATCAAAATCAATGCCTCTAGCATGCTAGCGAAGTGGAATATTGAGTTGGGACAATATCAGATTGAATATATCTCGAGATAAATACATGTCAGCAAGGATGAACATATGTGGTTATATTTAGACTAGTTGAAAGAAGTGGCGAAAAGCCTTAAGACATTCGTTCTTACATATATCCCGATAGATGAAAACACTCATGCTGACGATCAAAGTCAGTAACGATTTTAGAACTCTAAGATGAGTAAAAAATAACAACTATGATTCATTATCAGCCATCTATCCATCTAGCAAAGAGACGGAAAATGGGAAGGCCTGTAAAACCCACAGGATACTACACACATAATTGAAATGAAAAGTGAGTAGATAAAAGATAGAAGGATGAAAATGCAACACAAGAAAGGAAGAAATGCATTACTAAGGAAAAATGTCATTTTTTTAGATAGGAAAAATGTCATTGGTTGACATGAGATAAATTCAACAAAAATATCATTTATATGCCATGTTTAAGGGATAAGGTAGCACTTCAACGGGTTTCAGCAAGAAAAAATTGTGCAAAGAAAAGTGATGAGAAATGGAAGAAACAACACAATGAAATAAGAAGAAAGGTAGAACTAGTTGTGGAAATTATGATCTAAGGTTCTAGGGATATCATGATAAGGGTTGTTTTTTTTCATCAGGCAAAGGTTATATTTCATAAGAAAGGAATGAAATTGGTCTTGAAGTAAAGAAGTTAGGAGGTAAGTGGGATGAAGGGGAGGAATGCAAGAAAACAGTTATCTTAAGTTCATGTTTAGCTACTGTTTTGTTTAATTTTCTAATTTTTATATACTTTCTTGTTGATGATGTGCCATACACTTTTAGTTTCCTTATGAAGTCTAGTTTCACAGAAAAATGTTTTTTAAGAAGAAGTAGTTTGTATGTTAAGGTATTATTATGTTTTGTGAGGATGGTCCATAACTGTAAAGTTTATAAAAACAGTTTCGGTCTTTATGTTTTTATTATATTTCGAGGACTATAGTGTGCTCAGATGGAAACTATTTTTGTTATCCGTTTTTAGCCATGTGAATTGGCTTTTCATTGAAAGTAGTTTCATGAATTTTGAAGATCATTTGAGCCTTCAAATAGTTGCTGGTGTTTTACCTCGACAGACTTCTAAAGTTTTCAGCAAACAGTTTTTAAAGATTATGTGATGTTATTTGTTCTTATGTGCATATTCGAGGGAGTGTGGACGCACAACCTGACAACATGTCTTTGACATTGTTTTAGTCAAGTTACAGGCTAGCTTGGAAGAAAAGAAAGTTAAGGAGGTGGCCACAAAAGTAAAAGATTATTAAGATGTGTAAGAATTGCCGAAACTTCGGTAGTGTTGATGGTTTGGTCTCGCTTACTGTCCACTTCTGAAGCTAGGTTTCTTATGCAAAGATTCCTAAACCCGAGGTGATGGTAAACTAAAGGTTAATGGCAGGAACCAGTACATTGATACTGGTAAAGAAAGATTAAGAAAAGAGCAGTCTGAAAAGTACTTACGTAATTTGTTATTTATATGTTTTAAGTGTGTTTTAAATGCCTCTCTAGACCACTTAGTTGAACGATTTCATACAGGGGATTCTAGTGAGGAGTAGGGAAGGTTGGCAAGACGAGATAAGGAAGTCGAGGGTCATGTCTACTTTTGTACGTTGGTATAGACTTTTGTGTTTTCTTAAAAAAAATAGAACGCTGTGTGTTGCTTTGTTATATGTTACGTGTGATGTTTAGGTTTGTAAATAATGTTTGTATGAAATAAATAGTTGTACATTATTCAAACTATCATGTGAAAGAATAAGTTATATACATGAAGGATGTTAAGTGTCTTGTGTTCATTACCGTGAGTATTGAACACGGTATGTCTTGCCTACAAATAAGGGGCATGACAAGGCCCATATAGAGTGATGGCGGTGGTGAGAGAAGGAACGTATAAGATTGCGAATATGAGCGGAGAGGAGCTGCCATGGACTTGGCATTTTTCCAATTTGCGCAAGTATTATGTATAGACGTGACTCTACGATCTTTTTAAAATAAAATTTCTCCTCTTTTTTATGCTCATATTCTAATTTTTAAGTATATTTTTGATGACATGAATTCAATCGACTAGGGGACTGGTAAGATAGGAGTTGTGTTGGCCCCGTGTTCAAGTTTATACCGGTGGCGAAGTGTGGTGGCCCCGAGTGCAAATTTATACCGGCGGCGAGAATGTGATGGCCCCAGGTGCAAGTTTATACCGGCGGTGAGAATATGATGTCCCCGGGTTCAAGTTTATACCGGCGGTGAAGTGTGATGGCCCCGGGTGCAAGTTTATATCGGCTGCGAAGTTTGATGACCCCGGGTGCAAGTTTATACCGGTGGTGAAAGTGTGTTAACCCCGGGTGTAAGTGTATACCGGAGGGAAAATAGGATAATCTCGACTTCAAATTAGTACTCAGTAAAAAGGCATGTTCATCAAAATCCCTAAAAGGATCAGATATTATCGATTGTGATTGAAATGGCCGTGGGATAACCCTACGATTTTGACCATCATTATATATGATCGTATTTATTTTTTTCAATTGAATAAACGATCGAGATGGCCAAATGATCGCCTTATGGTTCGTATTCAACAATATTCTATGATTAATGGGATTTTTCCACATGCCTAGAGCTATCAAAGAAATTATTTGCATGATTATTGAACATCCTTACCCGCATCGGGGAATATCAAGGACTCAGGCAACACCATGGGATTATTTATCTTTGATCGGAAAGTTATATGGAAATTTACTATTATTTCGGAGGCTAATTTCTCGATTTGGATTATTCGCAGTTATATTTTTTTAAAAAAGTGTGATGAGAAATTGAAAAGAAACGAAACTTATCTGGAAATTTATTATTATTTTGGAGGTTAATTTCTAAATTTGGATTATTCGGAGTTGTATTTTTATTAAAGTGTGACGAAAAATTAAAAAGAAAGGAAAGTAAATTTCTATATACATTGGGAAATACGAAACGGAGAGAAAGTACAAAAGTGAAGAAACTATATTTTGAAGTTTATTTCTTCTGTTTCTTGGAGCTCGAACCTTCACCGGTTCCGCTGTGGCGCTTCTTTACTATCTTAATTCTCATAGGAGAGGTGTCAAATATGTCTTTGAGGAACTCAGCATCAGTTAATTTTCTCTGGACGAAGCCTGCCATCTCAGTCTCATGGTGTTCCCGAGCTTCTATCACACTTGCGGGAATATATATCGGAAGGTCGCGTTGACCCATCACCTCCTCATCTTTGAGAAAATCCGCCATGAGGGGAAATACCGGCTCCGGAAATAGAGGAGCTAATATTTGGAATGCGTCCGCTGGTGGACTCTCTTCAGTTTCAATCTCCTCTGAGTATAGTTGGCAGTGCAAATGCTCCTCCAGGTTGAACTGGAGTCCCCCGAACGGATCTTGCGAGCAGTCTAACTTTTCTGCCACAAGTACAGGCTCAAATTTACCAGAGAGGCCGGGATCTAACCTCTCTTTCTCCTCAAGTGATTAGTATATGCCCAAAATACTTTGTGTCTAGACACTCCCTCTAAAAAAATATTGGACAGATGATTTCACGTTTGCTAGGGCCGCCAAATTACGGAAAGTCGTGGAATGCACTGCGAATTCCCAAATCAACTTCCGGAAGCAGTAATTCAGCTGGCGTGGCAACCTAGCGGCTCGAGCCCTGAGACCATCTACAGTAGACTGGAGGGATTCATTCTTCCATTTGAGTTCTTTAATCTCCTCCGTGGCCTTTATGAGAGCCTTTTTATCAGTTGCATTGGCCTCCTTGGCCTTCTTAGTTTCTCCCCTGTCTCAGCTTTGGTTTCCTTCAGCTTGTCCTGAGCGTATTTCTCATTCACCTTGATGGTGTCTAAGCTTTGTTCGAGAGCATGCCTCTTCCCGACATGATAGGCTTCACACTATGTTAATTCGGTGCGATGAGCTCGAATTTAGCTTCGATCGCCTTGTTATGTTCCTCCCAGAGTGCTGCCATATCTTGGGAATTCTTTTCCTGTTGGTTTTGCATTAGTTTTTCTGCGGCTTTCTTTGTCTGCTCCCCGATTATATCTGGATAGTTGAGCTCTGAATGCCTAAGCATATAGTATTCCCCCACTACAACCGCGGTACCCAGCTCCACTATTGTCTGCTCCACCTGAAAGAAAAGCAAGAGTTATTAGTTCATATAATGAGTAAATAATTGGAAAGAGACAATGGTTAATGTCATGAAAAAACTCTGCCCCCATATGGCGTATCGCCACAGCTTGGCCCATCAACTGACTGAAGTCCGTAAAAACCGTGTGGTCATCCCGACCACTCGGCGGCATCTCCGAGTTCCTGTCAAAATACGTCAAGGCCAGCCGATTTGATACTCTGTCACCCTTCAGGATCAGAATGGAAACTCCGTCTTTTATCAGTATGAAACCGGCCTGACGCCCCATCTCAAGCCATTCCTTCACAGTTAGCTTCTGAATATCTCTTATCCGGAAGTCATCGAGGAACTCCGCAATCAACCCACTCTTCTTTGTGGGCTCAGTTAACTCCAAAATGATGGGACCCTCCACCTGCTTTTTCCCGTGTCCGGACGGGCCTCCTAGGTTGTTTCCCCCTCCGGATGGGATCCTTGCATTACCTCCTCCACCATCGGAGGTACTGGTGACCCCCGCTGATTTCTCCCTCCTCGTCGTCCCCGAGGACACCAATCAATGTCTCAGCAAAATCATACAATCCTCCTTCGGGGGTGAGGTCCTTGGGGACGGAGTCCTCAGGGTTAATCTCCAGGAATTGAGCCATGGGCACTAGGTCCCCCACATTCTCGGGCACCAACGTGTTTTCTACCTGCTCTAGATTTTCTACGCGTTTTCATTAGTTGGTGGCTCCTTCTCTTGTGTACTTAGGGCCAGCTCGGCGGCGGCAGTGCCGTTCCGAGCCCCCGGTGCCATCTCAAAAATCAACTCATCCTTCTCCGCAACTAGAGGGTGGAGCGATCTCAACCTGTCGCCCAACTTCGAGTGGTCTTCAGCTTGAGTCATTACTTTATCTGCAAAACAAACGAATCGTATAAGTTATATGATGTGAAGATTATGAAACAATTCTTTATTGATATAAAGATGGTTTTTCCTATCGAAGAAGATTATTGAGATGGCCCATGTATGAATGCACGCTTTAGGTACCTAATAGTTCCCTACTAAGATGGGTTGGGGCCGGAAGAAGACCGAAGGTAATCAGAATCGGGGCATAGAACATTGTCTTCGTTGTCCAATCTATATCGTTCAATCTAGGACAATCAAGAAGTGCCTTCTTTAAAGGACTCGGAACGGTAGCCCGCGGAAAGGAATTGTAAGTCTCGAGGAGAAATGGTTCCCCTTTGATCTCGTCTAAAAATATTTTGGGTATTTATTTTTATACCAGTCAATTTCTTATATAATTTTGAGTTCAATTATTATCAAGACACGAGCGATATACGAGGTTGGGCCCACAATGTGTCAGCTTACGCTCTTGGGAGAGCATAGCTCTACCTTGGTTTTCACTATAATAATCAAAGGTTACAAGTACAATCAAGAGATATCGACAATCTGAACGAAACCGGCAAGAAAAACGATCGAAACCACAACGTCACGGCCATGATGAGGGGACTCTCAACTTTGTGTCATAATGTCGTGAGTCCATGCAAAATGTCGCGACCCTCATATACAAAATCTCGCGGAAGGACAAAATGTCGCGATCAGGGTCATAATCTCGCGACCAGACTCATAAACTCGTGACTAGTAACATAACCTCGCGACTAGCCACACAATGTCGCGAGTAAGGAGACTTGAAAAAGGGGTCTCGCGACTTTTTGACTAAAAGTTGCGACTGGGTCAGAGACTCGCGAAAACGGAACTTTGGGAAGCATGCCAAGATTCTAACCCTTTTTTGGGGCTAGGGTCTTGTGTTATAGAAAAACTCGACAAAATAAGTCAACTTACGGTCCAAAAGCCCAATCTTAGTCAAATTAACCCGACTTACTTAGAAAATATCCAATTAAACTGTAATAAGTGTCACACCACCTCGGAACTTCGAGAATGCACCCCGGTCGAACACTAGTAGCACGTAATGTCGAGAAAATACCCGGGAATATTCCTTACAAGTTCATTGTCTCCAAATGCTTAGGCGATAGCAAAAAATATCGTCTTAGGCAGCCAACGAGCTCTCAGAGTACCAAATTACGAAAATACCCCTGGCATCATTTCCTACCGAAATCATCCAAAACAACTTGAAACACCATCAGAATCCTCATACGGGGGACCGGCATGGCCAAATTACGAGACTACCCCCAAAATCAATGTACTCAATAAATATAATAGAAAACCAACAATATCATTTAGCCACGTCAGACGAGCCCCGGGGGTTTCATACTTACATAAATAACCCCGAACAATATAAATAGTCCCCTGGTTTGCAGATTCAGATTCTCAGTCGTAAACCACGTTATGTCGGCTCGTCTAGAATTCTAGTACTTGTTCATACACTTTTTAAGAAACCCATGAATAAGGCCGAAATCGTCCCGCTGACATTAAGTGTATCAGATTCTTAGTTCAATCTAGAATTTCATACTCGGAGGGTATGTTTTTATACATATCGCTCTTTACTTTGCGTTCCGACGCATTTCATTATACACTGAAATTCGTTTGCACCACTTCGATTCGTTAATATTACGCAATCGAACTTAGAAAATATTTCTTAACTTCCTATCAAGAGGATTCAATATTAGCATGGAGCTATGACTTTTTGGCTTCGTCAAAATGTAGATCTTCACAAATTAGGGGGATCGCTAGATTACTCAACTTCGCAATTCAATCTTGTTCCGGTCGTGATTGTTACTCTACAACCTCGAGCTCATATATTTTTTTCCTGCATAAGATATCCCCACGTTCGAACAAGAACATCACTTTCTCACCTTCGACAGGAGGTTGGTACTTACTCCTTGGCCATTCTAACTATTTCAAGAGAACTATCTTACACCTACGGTCGATCATGTGCATCTTTTATATTTAGCTCGGTTACCGGCTACATGTAAAGGTTATCGTCTATATAGCATGCCTGTAAAACTTGTAAAAGATCATGTGCATCTTTTATATGAGGCGAAATGATGATTTATTGTTTCTTTTAGATACGACCTCATAAAAAACAAAGTGTCTCTAGCCGACATCTAGGTATAGAAAGTAGGGCTCAACTAAATAGTAGTTTTGTCGGTCGTCGAAATTGTGTAGAGGGACATACCGATTTCGGTAGGATCATTACCTTCGCTCTATTCCTATTTCCCACATAAATTATCTGAAAATTAAGATTCTTTCTGAACTAAGTCTTTGTTGTGGGGAGAACTTCGCATCGGAAGACATTAGCTGAACTTTATGAGTTATAAGAAAAGAAAACCGAGAAGCCCCGACTGGGAATCATATAGAGACAACATGAAACTAGGGCAACAACGTAAAATTGCCTCACGAGAAATCCGAGAATCGTTACATCTCTATCACCTCAATTTTAACCCTTCATATGTTTCCTTTGATAAAATAAGTCTTCAATTCCGTTTGAAATCACTTCCCTTTATTTGTGAATTTATGATTTATCTTTACTTCGTCCCGTCTCCAATAAAATTTTGCAACTTGATCTAGCGTGATTCTTGCTGCTATATTCGGATTATTTCGGGCAAGAAAATCCATGTCATCCATAAAACAACTTTATGACATCCTCAATGATAAATAGGGTAATCTGTGTCATGCACGCAATAATTCTCTGGAATGAATGGCCATAAATAAAGACGTATGCGTTATACACCAACATGCTAATCCGACCGTCTCATAAATAATGAACTCGAGGCATCTATAAAATACTTAAGACCCATTCGCATATGTTGAAAGAGTATACACCTTTCGGTGATAATTACTTGATCACTTTCATACGGATCTCGGTTAGGCATCTTTCATCATAAATGAGATCGTAACATAAGTTTCCTTACCATACATAAGGGAATTATCCTTGAATGTCACAACCGCATTTAGGAGAGGGATCTTAATACATCCAGCCAGTTTCTTGGCTCTTTCAACCGTAAACAAATAATACGAGACGGTCATGTGACAATTACTGGACGTGCCGGTCACACTAGATAACAATACATGATCATCCGGTTAACAAACATTAGCTTGTTCATCGCTCACATAACCGAGCGCCCAAAAATAACTTCCTTCTATCTCTTTGACTTATCTAGTTGACATCCGGAGAATGGGCAAGGGACACATCATTGTTCGAGACAAAGATACGTCATCATGTGGGACAATTCTACCGACTTATCAAACGAATATTTTGTGGCATGTACGAGACAAATATCTTTCTTTACTTAGTGTCCGAAAAAAATCCACTTAGTAGGCCGCTTTACAATCTTTCTCGAGAGATTTTAAATGTATAAATTTGCTCATTCACCAATAAACCAACTTTCGTGTCATAAGCTATAAAAGCTACCATGAATGATACCTCTTAATCATCAAATAGGCAAATATCAGTGTCATTAAACATCCTTATTCAGGCAAACATTTACGTTAGAATATTCCTTTTTGTGGTTCGCTTCTCCGATCGCTTTGATCATAAATGTGACTGCCCAGTCGTAATAGAATTTAGTTGAATTAATATCATCGGGCAAATATTTGGCCGTTCTAACCGTTTATCCTAATTAAATCCATGAATATGATCCATCGGCAAATAAATGAGCGTGCGGATGATTAAGCCAAATGACGGATTTTCACACAATGGCCCGTTTATAGGGGTATAACTTTACAATTTCGATAATATCTGAGAGTGTCTGATCATAACTAACGAGAATTGATACCATAAGTCCACCACTTGGTCAGTTTGATTGTAAATTAAAATATGCGGTCAAAAATAACAAATCCATGATATAGGACCGTAACGTGGCCAATCTAACAAATGAGGCCATGCTATAATGTGGCTTCATAATTTCTACGATTGTAAACACTCTTCCCTTGATTGTAAATAACTTAGTATTCTTCGTCATATAATGAAACTTCCATTCATTTCTTTTCAATTTCCCTAATAGATTGAAGAAAAATCTCACTCCGGAGAATCTGAATCAAGAAGTTAACCCCCAAAATAATAATAGCTTTCCATATGATTAGTTAGCCGATTTGGGATAAAAAATCCGTCGACATGATTTAGCGAAGAGATATTCGCAAATGTGATAGGGATTCCAGATAATCACAGAAATTTTTTACTATAGTTCCGAGCATGGGTACGAGTCCCTAATTATCACATCATTTTGTGGAATGTAAACCATAAGGCGAATATTTGGCCATTTTGATCGTTTAAATGGCCAAATATAATAATGCAAACCATGAATACGATCACAAAACTAATACCGGCCATTCTATTCGAAATTGAAAATGTGTGATATTTTAGCAAAATGTATCCCTCGGCGATAATAGGTAAACCAATCATGTAACAATGTACTTTCATATATTCTTTCTCCGACAATAAATAACAAGATTTCTTCCAGGATAATTTGCCATTAATTCCGTGAACAATGATGTCTCTATCGCACAAACGACTTTTAGAATTTCTCATAGAAATATGACCTTGAAGAACTTGCATTCTTGATGAGTATAAATTTGTACTCGAGATTATCGTACTCATAACATCACTTGCATATTTGTTTGCATGTTCCCTTGGGTATAAACTTGCACCCGAGATAGTCTCATTCTAAAAGGGCCTCACGAAGCGCCTGCAACTCACTTGCACGTTGCCTCCAGGTTTAAACTTGCACCCGAGATCATCTCATTCCCATAGGGCCTCACGAAGTGCCTGCAATTCACTTGCTCATTGTCTTCGGGTATAAACTTGCACCTGGGGCCGTCAAACTCTTGCCGCCTGTATATACTTGCACCCGGGGCCATAATACTCTTGCCACCGGTATATATTTGCACCCGGGGCCATCACACTTTCGCTGCCGGTATATATTTGCACCTGGGGCCATCACATTCTTGCCGTCGGTATATACTTGCACTCGGGGTCATCACATTTTTGCCGCCAGTATATACTTGCACCCTGGGCCATCACACTCTTGCCGCCGGTATATACTTGAACCCGGAGCCACTGCGGAAATGGACAAGCCTCCGACGAAGGCGCGACCCTCGCCGACGTGTCATAGAGGACTCGGGTATAAACTTGCACCCCGTTTTGCCACGGAAACATGCTCGTTACTAAGCCATCTATCTCATAATAAATCGGCCCCCTTGAAATATTCTAACAGTATGTATGTACAAACGATTATGCCGCGGACAGGAAGACTCATCATGTTCAAAGTATTTTGACACAGTATATAATTTGACGAGTTTGAAAATGATCGACTACAAGACACGCGGTACATTGCATTTCTAATCTAACATATTATTTTATTCCATCCTCCGTCATACTAAAATGCAATAGACCTACTCCTATCTTACGAGTCCCCTAGTCGATTGAATTCATGTCGTCAAAAAAGATACTCAAAAAATTAAAATATGACCATATAAAAGAGGGGAAGTTTTAATTTTAAAAGATCGATGAGTCACGTCTATACATAATGATTGTGCAAATTGGAAATATGTCAAGTCTGTGGTAGCTCCTCTCCGCTCATATTCGCAATCTCATACGTTCCTTCTCTCACCATCGCCGTGATCTCATACCAAATTTCCCACTCCATGTACAACGTGCATGTAATTTAACAACAATTAATAGCAATGAACGCAATTGTAATAACACACCTCAATTTGACTAGTTGCGCTCCTTACGGGGTTCTTAATACATCGGAGATTTAGCTTTCACGTGTCTCAATAAAATCCATTAGTGACTCTGAAAGTCCTTGGCAAAGAATGCAACATAACATAATACTGCACGCATTATTAACTCTTGCTTTTCCCCAAAAAATTGTGCGCAATGTCTAACATTGAAAATAGAATTGAAACATTAGAGGGAGTTTCTTTTGCCTTTCCAAGGCACGAGGCACTATTTCTGATAGCCATGATAATACTTGCATAATTCACTTGTTTGCTTTACAAAGAGTTCATTGCATTATATGACATCAAGTCCTCAGGAATCCCAAACTAGCAAACAATACGATCAGAACGAAACTTCTCGTTTCATGTTCCCAAACTCCGGATACTTATTCGACTTATATATGTTCAATGTCTCATTTCAATACCATAATGTACAATTCCTTCATGTCCACAGCCATCGCGAAGGCCCATACTAATTTCAGTTCCCATGTGTCGACTGGGAAATCATGAACAATTGTTTATTTGTCTCCACATATACTCAAAGCAAATATGACTCAACTTATAATTTCGCTTGCGATATTCACCGTAGTTACTTAGGGCAACACTGACCCAATTTCCAACTTAACTTGCCAAATTTATCTCATCATTTTCTCATAGTCAGCATAGTCCCCGGCATATACTTCTTTTTTGGATGCACTTAGCTAGGCACAAGATGAACATCGAAGATATAGATGGCCTAGTAACTGATTATTTATACAATTTCACAGATTGAGGTGATCTCATTAGTTGATCTCTCGATAATCATGATTGGCAGTTGATAATAGATCATTCTTATAACACTTGGTTCATTAGATAATAGATACGCTCGCACGAGTATTCTCTTACTCACAATACACATTAGTATGTAAGTTATCAATCTCGAAAGCTCATTATTCTTTCATAGAGAACGCCTCATTTGACTAAACCTTTTTGTTTAAGGTTCTGGAGAAATATAAACTTTTATACGCTTACTTGAGGACAAATCCGTTAACACTATCATGTGCGAATAAATAAAAGAATCCCTCGAGTAGAAGGATATGACATTCCGATAATCGATAATACATATAAAGAATTCTAACAACAATGGGTTTCACTCCCTTCAACATACCCTCCTTCTTCCGAGTGAAATAAACTATAGAATCCTTTTATTCTCCCCCTCTTGGTTGTTGGTTCAAAGATCACAATTAAATCATCTCCATATTAATTTAAAACTATTATAATGTCCACATATTCTTCCATATTGACCAAATGTTTTTATTCGCAAATCCCCAGTGTTGACTGAATTAGTTTTCTGAGTATCGCAATTGTCCGCAATCTCTAATTTGAGAATAAGAAATTCCGCTCATAACAACGTACTAAGCATACTCGTTTTATTACGTGGAAACTTTTGGTGTATATCCCAATACTGGGTTAAATAGCATGGGTCTTTATTTCACTGGCCATCAAAACATGTGTAGTATTAGGAGCGGACAATGCAAATGTGACACGTCATGTACTATTCCTTTCAACGTTTCCTTGGAATGAAATAATTACTCTACCCTTTCCTGTCAATAGAAGGCTCCGCATATATGATCACTTTAATGAGACTCACTTTCATAAGATCTTAAATCCTCTCTCTTAACAGGTCTAAGGTCGGTTCATCGAAATTCGACCTTTTGTAGTCTTCTTCTAACATCATTTCTCGTCATCGAACCCAACTAAGGCAGCACTTACGACTTCTTTGAATTCGCAAAATATAAACCCAAAGGTTTCTGAGGAGGAGTAGAGACATAAACGAATCGATACATATATAACATTTTGAACATTCAAAAGCCACCCGAGTATGTACTTATCAATTTATATTTCGCTAACAAACATCATAGACCAAGAAAAATTTTCGTCTTTCACCAACAACTCACATCTAGAAGGATTCCACCTCATTCAATACTTCATCAATATACTCAATCACTCGCTGAAGTATTGGAAATTATTACTTCCATACCGTTTTTTATCTGTATACCATTTCTATTGACTTCCATACATTCTTCTTGTCACATCTTTAAATATTGATTTCATCGACCGTCGGTACACGCATATGGTTTATTGAACGAAAAGGCATAATTGGAAAACTACAATCCGATCAGATAAGCTAGTATGTCAATAGCGCCAGTAGGCATAGGTCCTCTGACTATGCTTCACTTGACTAAATGAAATCAATACAAACTCTCTAGGTATCGTTCGACTTTGGAGCCATCACTAGATCCGTGACCGACTATGTGTATTTCATAAGTTCTACGAGCCCTGCTTGCAACACGATTTCAACATCTTCAAATAATTATATTTTAATTTTCACGGGAGAATATCCACTTCTTTCGAGGAATTCATTTTCATTCTTAAAAATTCCCCTTAATAATAGAGGTTCCATCTTTATATCATTTTCTCTTTTTCTTCTAGAACAAAACCATATCATGTTAATACTCTCAATCTTCCGTTTAGAAAGCCACCATTTAGATGCATTTCTTCGCACTAGACACCCTCATATCGATTCGGAACATAATACTAGGAACATATCTTGCCGACACATGATTTCCCTTCTACTTCGAAACAAGATAATAGAGCTATCAAAGTGGGGTAGAGATATGATAGCTCATATTAGATTTAAAGCACTTCATCCAATGGCAAAATTGTAAAAGATGATAGGAAGATCCACCACTATGAATTCCGTTAATAAAGACCTTGACATTTCCTGATATCCCAAAGTGACTTGGAGAATAACAAATCGTTCGAGAGCAATAAAACTGTTGTTAAACCAGACTAACTCAATACGTTGCTTATTAATTAATACCAAACGTTTGCTAGTATGCACATATGGTCAAGATACTTGTCGGCTCGATAATGTCACGGGTTAAATAAGAAAGCATGTTCAATCATCATCTATTTCCGGATGAATACCGTTCCGGGCGATCAATAAAATAAAATAAATTTGACATATCTTTTGTGGACTCCAATAGGCATAGTTTGATAACGGTTGATACTTCGTTAGTAATCAACTTTCAGCATCCTGATGAATACATTATGAGCGAAATCCTTTCTGGATAGTAGAATAACTTGAACAGATGAACCATTCACGATAGAATAAGAATAACCCAAACGAATACCATTTGGGATGGTTGAGATAAACAATTAGATATCCTCTTCAACATGTGCTCCGTGTTATCAATAACTTGATCAGAATGTAGAGATTTTATTTCAACCATTGGAGCTCAACCTTAATTCCAAGAGTTGCGAGACTCTTCAAGGGCTTTCGTTAATGCAGACCCACACATGATCCAAATAGAGAACACCTATTGATGAAGATAGATTTAACTACTCAAACAACAAGGAAGCCACGGTGATCCGATTACTTCATCAAATGCTTGAATATTCTTGAATGATAGATAGAACACCCGCATAATTCGTATAACCATTTAGGAAGTCCTGATTACTTAATATGTGCTGACACATAAATATACGCCCCACAGATCTTTCAATAACACAGCTCAACGCCTGAGTTTCATTTTTTGATTCTATGATAACTAACGCGTTCCTTAGTTATTCATCGATGACTATATTGTAATTTAAACCACTTGTTTGCTATCCATATTTGTAATTTCTCTATCTATATCACGATAAATACTTGTTCATTCACCAATGCTTTGTCTTACAGACTGGATTCTTCTCTTACCATAATAACCTCTCAGTTTCGTATGAGTTCCCCAAGTGCGTACTCTTCAACTCCTCAATTTGAATATCAATATATTAAATTCCATATTCTTGGACATGTACAATCTTTTTAACGCCAAATAATTCACCAGGTTGCCGTAAACTTTGTTAATCTCGGAGCCTCAAGCATTAAACTACCAAAGTCATCGATATCACAAACGGAACATATCTGAAAGCTATATAGCTTCTTACTAGGCGTCCATAAAGAATATTAACACTTCACGAATGGATAACTAGAAAACCCCATTGATAACTTAAAACCAGAAAAACCCACATCATTAATTTCACTCTTTCACACGTTCTATAATCCCGAACAAATTGAATGAATATTGAGTGAGGTCCTCAATACTCATGGTGTCTTTCCCCAGGTCATGTTAAATCGATCTTAGGGACAGTCACTATATTCTCGGGTTGGATAATCGAATCAACTTCGTTGACCTCGGTCTTGGGCATTCCTTACACTGTATAACTCAACTCATCAAGCAAATCGTTCTCCAAAAACCAATCAACACAGGACACCAATCGGAACTGTAATCAAAATATGACAAAATACTTGGGACTCATGAGTCCCCGGTGTCGGTGCTTGTAATCGAGGGGCGGGCGTATATAAGGGATCTTACTTCATTCTCATCAACCATGGCGAGAAATATACTTGCAACTGAATAAATATACTTGTAATTGAATACCAACAAGGCTTGCATGTTGGACTTCGGCAACGATACATTCGATCGATCACATGATTTATGACAAAATCATGTGACCATAAGTATACAATCTTTCATTTCCTGAAGAGGTTGTGTATATGTGAGTCCAAGCTCTTCCATACTTTACTATGGATTCTCTAAATACCAACGACGAACTTTATTTCTTACATTATTGTTGTCGAAACGTAGTATAAAACTTCTCATAATCCTTCAAAAATTCACAAATCGGATCCCATGGGTGAACTTGGATCTGAACTAGGATCGTGGTCATATTATTGCTATTGACACCGTCTCCTATCCTTGGGAACCATCACATATACTCACGTAACCTCTTATCCTTTCATGTAATCGGTAAATCGTGTTGACCTGGAACTTCCAACTTTCCGCAACAAACATTCTCGCCAACCATTTTGTACACATATATACAATCAAGCAACACGTGACCAAATTCCTCCAATGAACCTACGCATCCGCTCATTTTCCATGTGAGGTTCACGTGTCTCACAAGTGCTACAACCAATACACATAACCACCACAAAACAGTTAGAAAACCATACGACCTCTCCGAAGAATCGTTATGCCATTCCGAATAATAACCTATACTTGAATCGCAATATGAAATGGTAGAAAACCTCGGCAACTAATTAAACTATTGGAGAACAGACTCTTCCAAATATCCGGCAAAAGTACATGGTCACGTCATTGAAGTTCATCAAACTGACATGGATCTCAAGATTCAATGTTGAGGAGATCCTTAGGCGTTTCAATATAGGCCGATCTTGTGCAGGATAATCACCCTCGCAAGTGGAGGTATGTAAATGTATCGAGCAGGTTCGCCATATACCCATCTTCTTTATAACCGAGGACCATATTGACCTCCAATATATCTATGCTGCAGAGTAAAATCCTTTGAATCATTCAAAATATCCCAAATTTTAGATAAATGGACCGCAAAGGAATAGTAAAATGCCACTGAAATCCGACTAGAAAAAATTACACCGTCACATCACCATGTGATTGTAGACATAAAATGGAGCCTCCCATGAAATTTTCGTAACGCCGAAAATCGGCTTTTTCCAGACTTATTTTTTTTTTTTGCAACCCTTTCATCCCTTTGGTATGTCTTCGGCACATATTCATACCATATGATAATCTTTCAATACACTCAGAAATAGATCCCCTCTAGATGAAATCCCACTCCGGAGGTTGGTTAGATGTTCCCAATACTGAGTAATCTTCCAGTGTCACTTATTGGGTCCCCGGTAAAATATCATTCCTTTCATCTTCTACCGCATAAGGGCTGCAATCCGATACACTTTCTTCATCCATATCACTCTCATATTAGGAATCTTGTATCCTCACAATATATAACAAGCTCCAAGGTCAGCACAAGAGCTCTCAATGGGATTAAGCCTCGGTCCCCACGGACGGCGCCAAACTGATCTCGTGAAAAATATTTTGGGTATTTATTTTTAGATCAGTCAATTTCTTATATAATTTTGAGTTCCATTATTGTGGGGACACGAGCGATATACGAGGTTGGGCCCACAATGTGTCAGCTTACGTCCTCGGGAGAGCATAGCTCTACATTGGTTTTCACTATAATAATCAAAGGCAACAAGTACAATCAAGAGATATCAACAATCCGAACGAAACCGACAAGAAAAACGATCGAAACCTCAACGTCACGGCCATGATGAGGGGACTCGCGACTTTGTGTCATAATGTCGCAAGTCCATGCAAAATCTCGTGACCCTCATATACAAAATCTCGCGAAAGGACAAAATGTCGCGATCAGGGTCATAATCTCCCTACCAGACTCATAAACTCGTGACTAGTAGCATAACCTCGCGACTAGCCACACAATCTCGCGACTCGGCTCACAATGTCGCGACTACATGCACAATGTCGCGAGTAAGGAGGCTTGAAAAAGGGATCTCGCGACTTTTTGACAAAAAGTCGCCACTGGGTCACAAACTCGCGAAAACGGGAACTGTGGGAAGCGTGCCAAGATTATGAGCCATTTTTTGGGGTCTAGGGTCTTGCATTTATAGAAAAACTCGGCCCAATAAGTCAACTTACGGTCCAAAAGCCCAATCTTAGTCAAATTTGCCCTACTTACTTAGAAAATATCCAATTAAACCGTAATAAGTGTCACACCACCCCGAAACTTCGAGAATGCACCCCAGTCGAACACTAGTAGCACGTAATGTCGAGAAAATACCCGGGAATATTCTTTACTAGTTCATTGTCACCAAATGCTCAGGAGATAGCCAAAAATATCGTCTTAGGTCGCCAACGAGCTCTCCGAGTGCCAAATTACAAAAATACCCGTGACATCATTTGCGACCGAAATCATCCGAAACAACTCAAAACACCATGAGAATCCTCATACGGGGGACCGGCATGGCGGAATTATGAGACTACCCTCAAAATAACAGTACTCAATAAATATACTAGAAAATCAACAATATCATTTAGCCACGTCAGACGAGCCCCAGGGTATCATAATTACATAAATAACCCCAAGCAATATCACACCAGGGAACCGCCAAGGAAGGCTAAGTGGGGACAACCTCGTAGTTCCCACACCGGTTACACAAACGAAATGTTTTTCCCATTGTGATTCTACTGGGAAGTACAGAAAGGAAAAGGGCTTCTTTGGTGCCTGAGGCGGAAGAAAATACAGCCATGGGCACCGTAATGGTTAGCGATACAAATTTAGAAAATTTGGAAGAAAAGATCGAGAGTCAAGGGAATACGACTCGTTTCCATGAAAATGATAAAAGCGGTTACGATGGAAATTGAATTTGTTCCACGGATCCCACACTCTATGTATTCAAGGTAAATAGTGTGAGTGGCTACCGGTGGAGTCAAAATCCTGTCAGTAGGTTCGGGCTGATATAAAACGCAGTCGGAAGGGAAGTGGTACTCCTCCACGACAGATTTCCACTTCTGAGCGTACATGCTATAAGGTTGGTCAAAAGATTTCAGGGCTTTGACCGCGGGACTTTGTGGGCCGATTGAGTTTTCGAGTTGGGCAACTCGTTCAAAAAAGTGTGGATTCAAGTTTGAGGTATAATGCAGAAAGGGCGACATGCTGGAATTTGAACTCCCCTAGTTGGATGAGGAGTCCGAGGAATGAGATGATGAGGTATCGGGCTTCGAAGATCAGGCGGAACCGGAAGACATTGGTTTAGTAAGTTCAAAATTAATTTTTTTTAAATTTTATTAAGTATCTCATGAGTTTTCGTACCAAAAGTCGCGAGAGTTATTGTTTGTTCAAGGGAGTCGCGAGTTTGTGCAAGCTGTCGTGCCTTTATGCAAGAGTTACTGTTTGTCCAGGGAAGGCGCGAGTTTTTTCAAGCTCTCGTGAGGTTTTGCAAGAGAAATGAGTCAGTTACTGTTCAAGCACGGCAGTCCCGAGTTTTTGAATGTAGTCGCGACTTTTTGCAAATAAAATGATGTAAGTTACTGTTCGAGCTCCGTAGTGGCGAGTTTGTAAATGCAGTCGCGAGTTTGTAACACAATGTCGCGAGTGTGCACTGTTGAAGCGTGGAAGTCGCGAGTTTGTGACGAAAAGTCGCGAGAAGTGGGGAGTTCGCGCAAGTGAAGTTGTTATGAGGACAGAACATGGTATTTATAGTGACGGACTCCCGAGTCAAAAAATCCCAAAAAAATTTTCCAATATTAGAATCTGACATTATTAGTGCCAAAACGATCGCGTCGACAAGAGAATTCTAACCCTACTCATCGTTTTCTCATAAAAATTTCCGAACAGTTATCGACTGTCAGGACGAGCAAATATGATGTGGTTTACGACTTAGAATCTGAATCTGAAAAACAGGGGACTATTGATATTACCCTGGGGTATTTTCGGTATTACGACACCCCGAGAGCTCGTCCAACGTAGCTAGATGGTATTTTCGGTATTCTCGTATATTTAAGTCACGGTGTATATTCGGGGGTATTCTCGTAATTCAGTCCTCCTGGGCCTACATATGAGCATTATACTGACATTTCTATTAGTTTCGAACAAATTCGGTCCCGAACTGGGTCAAGGGTATTTTCGTAATTTGGCACCCGGGATGCACACCGGTAAGTTGTGGCGATATTCTCGGCTTAATATTCAATATCTAGAGGCAATGAATTATTCTACAATATTTTCCAGTATTTTCTCACCGACATTTTCAACTAATTCTCGACCGGAATGCATTTCCGAAGATCCGGGACGATTTGGCATTTACTCCAACTTAATTGGATATTATTTGTGTACTTTGGCTAAAAAAAGTGAAAGTGGACTCCTGGGCAAGGAAAATTACTATTTGGACTGAATTTCTCTATAAATATGAATTCGAGGGCATTAGAAAAGGTTCACACTGTTATCATGCTTCCCAATGCAAAGTGTTTACTTACCTACACTCTGCTACTCGGGACTTTTTGCAAGTAGTCGCAAGTTTTTGCTATTCTGGTCGTAGTCGTGACCTTTTGCTCTACACCTCAGTAGTCGCGACTTTTTGCTCTGCACCTCAGTAGTCGCGACTTTTTGTGTATTGACTCGCGACATTCTGCACTGACTCACGAGTTTTTCACAGTAGCTACGCAACCAAGTGTATTTGATCATTTTTCGTTCCGTTTTCGCCCGGATTACCACTTTTTCTTGATTGTAATTTTATTTCTTGATTATTATAGTGAAACCAAGGTAGAGCTTCGCTCTCCCAAGGACGTAAGCCCACACATTGTGGGCCTAACCTCGTATATCGTTTGTGTTCCCACAACAATTAAATACTAAATAATTAAAGAAATTGACTGATCTAAAAATAAATACTAAAATATTTTTAGACTAGATGAGATGGGTAAATAGAGAGGATATGAGGGATATTATGAGCATTATGGCAAATGATGTAAACCGAGTAACAAATTTAACAGAGAATATTGCTCAAAATAGAAATAATGAGCAAAATATTGATTATTGGAGGCAACATTTTGTAATTTCACAGTTTCAGATTCATCCCACAATTCATTTAAATCACATGCAAAAGGTTGAAATGAAGTTTTCAGTTCATAGGTTGCATTTTCATCAATTTTCAAACTTCATGAAACAACAACTTGTTTTGTAGCAGGTTAAAAAGTTCTATAACCTTGACAAACTCCCCATAACCGACAAGTATTCCAACATAAGCTTTTTTATCATGCTTATTCTTAGTAGGAATAGGGACAAAACAATAGCAAATACTTTCATAAAGTTTTAACATATTTATAGAAGGTTTTTTTCCAAACCATTTTCAAATGTAGTTGAAAATTCAATAGTTTTGTTAGGCAAACGATTCTATTAAAACACAGATGTTGAAGCTCATTTTGCCAAAAAATGTTTAGGCAAATCTTTTTCATATAACAAAACCGTGCCATGTAAAAAAATGTACTTATTTTTTTGCCAAACAACGTATCATATAACATTAACATAATCTTACTCAAATGACCAAATCTTCTATGTCATTTTACTGCTTCAATGCTAGTATTAGCAGGAAATACAGACAAGTTTAAAATAAAACTCTTATTTTTCTCATGTATAGTAAACAAACAATTATCATTTTTATCATATATCACACAACACTGATCTTTAAACCAGAAAGTAAAACCGTTGTTAAGTAGATGTCTAACATTCAATAAGTTCACACCAAGATTATGCACATACATTACATTAATAATAAAATGAGATTTAAATGGAGTTTTCAGAATAATAATACCAATACCAAACACTTTAAAAAACTTACAACTAATACCTCTTACTATTGCTTGATACGATCTATCAAGTTTTGATAAAAAATCAACATTATCCGTTATATGATTAGAACAACCACTATCAATATACCAGTCATGTGAAAAATCAACCAAAAATGTTGTAGTATATGAAATACACAAGAACAACTTGTATATTGTTATCAAACGAAATACTAGAAACTAGATTGTATAATTGGAAAAACTCAAGTATGTAAGTGAACAAGAAAAACAATAACAGATGCTGAAGAACAGAACAAACGAAAAACAATACGAAATAACAAGAAAAACATTAAGCTTTATAGGCAAAAGTCGAAGCCACTACACGACCACTCTAACACACGAACTCAAGACCCCATGAACAACGAAATCTCGAACCAAAATCTATCATTATGAATGAGAAGAAGTACGTATGAACAAGTCAATTGTGGACTTTTATTAAATGGATAAGCCTCAACACAAGCAATCCTTGGCCTACGAATGGTCCAAAAATATTAATGAGGCCCAAAATTTACGGATTCGTTTCTTTCCCAGCAAAAGTAGTAGCGAAAACCGCCATTTTGGCCGGGGGCAGAGACAACCCAACCTCTAGCCCTCCAACGTCGTCTCTGCAAAGCGACATGGAATATTTCTGAGCGTCGATCGAAAGTGTCTCCAGCTTCCGGAGACAACCCCACCCGAAATCCAGACCGTAAAGATCGACCCTCGCCGACCCTGAAACCGACAGAATACGTTTCTGCACAACTGATCCTATATCTCTCATCCAATTCTCAGCGCCTTTCAGTAGTACTTGTTTGTTATTCAACTTGTTTTTTATCTGTTCAGCTATCGCTTCCGCTGCCGCAAAGAACCCATCATCACCCACGAGTTCCTGGTGACAAACCTTCGCCAGGCCGTACACTAAGCAGTTGCCGAAATAATTTTCAGGCAAAGAGGGGTCTATACGGGATCGACAATCGCCAGAGAACAAGAAGTATTCAGGTTCGTCGTCCGCAACTTCTTCGTACGCTTCTTGCACTAGTGTCCTTGCCAAACAAGTCCAAGTATAAGCTGCAGTGATAACGAAGGATGAGAGGTGAGGAAAACTTGGATTTCTTGCCATAATCGAATCTTTCTCCAATAAGCTGAGTCTGTAAGTTGCTCTGACTCTTCTCGTCGGTACCGGAAAGGGAGAAGATCCAAAGGGTCTTTCCTTCACTTTGGTCCAAAATTTGGAAGCTACGTCGCCTGGGTCTTTGATCAATTGCTTGTCGAAAACCACCAATGATTGGCCATGCTTAAATGTGATATCCTCTTCGCCTCCGAGTTTGCAGATAGAAGCCCATGATTTTAAAAACATGGCAATACTAGTGGCGTCGCCAGCAGAATGATGATTTGCGAGTCCAATGCACATTCCCCTTCCTGGAAAAAACGTTACTTGAATAGCGAGTACTTGGAGCAATTTGCAATCTGATTCTTGGATAACCAGATCAAACTCCGGGATGAATTCATAAAACTGATCGGATTGTCGGGGGATGTCACCAATGAGAGAGACGAAATCTTTGTCAGACTCAAACACTGACAGGGAAACATAGTCACCGGGAATGAACCGGAGATAAGGCTTGTTGCCGGGGCTCAACGGGTACACAATCTTGCCTGCAAGGGGAGAGAAGTGTTTGAGGGTTATGGTGAGAGAAGTCTGGAGCTTGGGAACGATAATATCGATGAAGTACGAGTTAGAGCAATGCATCTCATAAAAGAAAAGGCGGCGAATAGGTGGGAATGGCAACCAATGGATGTCGAAGAAAGTGAACGACAGCAATTGCTCGGTAACGGCTGCAGGGGGCGGAGCTACATTGAGTATCTTCACCAGAGTTGCCATTCCTTTATGAAGAACCAGGGAACAGTTCCAATTTATAATATTCTCATATTACACACCTTCATCTAACCTTGGACCTGATATGGTTGCTCGCTCGTGTCAACAGTCCGGCAAATAGTGGACCACGTGAATACGGAAGACTGAAGAACCCATTAGCATTCTCAACCTTGCAATGCAATAAATAATACACAAAATTGGAAGGTGATATTGATACCCATGTACTACTTACTTCTAGCAGCATCATAAATAGAAAATTTTTAAGTGAAAAACAAAACCATGTTCATACTTTGTTATTATAAAATCATTTTGTTCGAATGTCACTTTTTGAACTCATAATTGTATTTAACATTAACTTTGAATATTAAATAATAAAATTCATATGTATTTTTATTATCAACGTAGGTGTATAATATTTGAAATAAAGCATTATTATTTTGATGTTTCTATTTGAATGCAAATTTTTCAATATTTTAATATTTTAAATCAGATATATTTATAGTTTTCTATTATAAAATATGTATATACATTAGAAACATAATTATTTTTTTAATATTAAGATGCTATTTTTGTATTCAACTTTTATTTACAATCATTTTTGTATATGTTGTATATTATTTTTTTGTTTTTTAAAATATTTTTGTTGTAAACATTTATTTATTTAATATTAATTTTATTATGAATATTAAAAGTTGATTATTTAGATTAATTTGTTTAATGATATTTAAATTATCATTAATGTGATGTGGTTGATAAATGATTTTATAACTAAGTATAAGTTTTTTTCCCTACAAACTATATTAATATAGGAAAACATATTTGTACATCTAGACATAATGCAATATAGTGTCTTAGTTTTTTCAAAATATAGGTAAAAAAGTTACACGATTCTGTCGCTTTCATAATAGTTAACTTTATTCGTGGTGTACCTCGAAATGCTTCTTCATTTGCTTTGATGGTGAATATGTATTTTTTGGATAGGTGGTCCTCCAATATATTTTCAAATGTTTTATGATCCGGATGTTCATATGATCCGGATTCGGATAGGCAGGCCAAGTAACATAAATTGTCAAGATTTATGAAACTTATATTTGCTCTTACCCTTGTGCGGTATGTAACACTTAGTTTTGACTACAAATTTCAAAGAGTTCTACTAGTTATGTCACTTTCATCTTTCATCCGTGTTGAAGACAGTGTTGATGATTCCGAGATAGAACTTGATGTGCTTTGATTCGTATGATATTATTGTTGACATCTTGATGATTGTGGTGTTGATGGATTTAAGTACATCTGTGTTGCATAGATGATTGAAATATTTTTCCCTTGAAATTCACACACATTTGCTTTTTTTATAGCTAATACGAGAGTTTCATGAATTTCTGCGTCTAATTGTTGCACTTCTTTGTTATGAGAATCCCCCAAAGTGTTATTTTGATAGTTGCGTTTGAATCGTCTCTAAGTTCAACAACTTATATAGTTGATGGCTTGAATCTTTGTGTGAGAAAAAAAACATAGGACTGATTTTTTTTTGCAATTCCGATAATGACCACTATTGAGTCGTTCTCCATATATTGAATGTCATGAATCTTCGTTGATATGCGATTGTACTTCGGTATTGATTTATAATCTCAACAATGTTCCATTTGAGAGTTTATGCCCAATATTAGCTCCCATTCTTCATTCATAATGTTGTATTTTTCGTAGGACATCTTATTCGAGATCTCGATAATAAGAAGACTTGGTTAGTTTCTACAATATTTGCAAACTTGTGAGCAACTTCATTGAAACATGTTCCACTTATTTCCGAGGCTTCTGAATCCATTAACATGAAGGAAAAGACTTCTTCATAACTATATGAATGAACTTCTTTTTTGGAGGTAACTCATGCCTTCAATATCCATTATTGCATATATGGTGTGAGTTTTCTAATTGAGATATATGATGATGGACCATCACTCGATGTTGACATTCTTCCTGAAAAACGTAGCATATATGCGATTATGTTAATCGTGTCGCCTGAGTGTATTGCATATATGAATTGGTGTAAAAGTTTATTCGCATGTAATATGAGAAGTATGTTAATCGTGTCGTATGAGTGTATTTCATTGTGTTATTTATATTTTGAGTGCTGATATAGAATACATTTATAATTGTTGATAATAGAGATTGTGAGTTTTCTGAATTAAAATATATGATGTATTTGATGAGGGTTCTTGGACCGGGTACCCCATAATAGGCGAGGCCCAACCATATTGGGCCGACCCATATGACAAGGAACGAACTTGCGTGGCCCATAGTCCTTAGGTTGTTCTATTTGAAATAATGGGCCCGAAGGCCCATTAGTGTTTCAGGACCGAAGATGGAGTTAGGCGTAATTGAGAACTTCCGGGGACCGACTTCTTTGGATCAATTCAAAGCAGTTATAGCCCATGTGCCCCACGCTCCGGGTATCTACATGCGTTTCCACTTCGGGCCTGCTCATGTTGTTAGCACTTCGGGCCCAACCATGTTTTTCAGCATGTGAAAACGACCTTGTCAGATGCGGTTACAGGGCTTGATCAACACGTGTTTGCCGCTCTATAAATACATAGCTAAATGATAAGCTCAGCAGGACCGTTTGGACTCGCAAGAACAGACTGTTATTCTGCCGGTATCCCTCTTGCGCTTTCTTATTTTCCCTCGTCATTTTCATAAGTCTTTACTGTTTGTAACAATGAACCGTTTCATTATTGAATCGGCTAAGAACGTTTTCTGCTCTTAGTCATGTGGTTTTTTCCCGTTTCCCAAGGGGTTTCCACTCTAAATTTTCCGTGTCGATTGTTCTTTTCATTTCTTTCCCCCATTTCAAACAAATTCAAACCGAGTTTGTTTTATTACGAATCGGACGACTGTTGATACCCTTGGTCTTTTGACCAAAACACATTTTATAGTTGGTTTTATGTTTATGAATCATTTTCAAAAATTTACGTGACATTTCTTATACACATGGTGAAAGAAAATAGAATGTAGTTGATTCGTAATGAATAACATGGCAAACCTATACATTAATTACAAACATGCATACACGTGGTTAAAAGAAACACAATTTAAAGGATGACTAAGTGATAACGTGGCAGTAATATAAGTTTGTTTGTTGCATGTTACATTTACTTGTATTATGTCTTTTGACAATTTGGAAATATATAATATAAACAAATCTGTATGAAGATCGGATAAGGATAAACATTAATCAATATAAACGTATTTTGTGCATGTTCATTTTAGTTTTGTTTTGTGTGAATATTTTAATCATTTAAAAATTTCATATTTTAATTCATTTAATTTGTCATGTTGTTTTTTTGCGATTTTATGATTGATGAGAATACTAGGACCAAGTACTCTGCAATGGGTAAGACCCAGTTACGATTGGGCCTACCCAGGTAATAAAAGGCGAACTCGTGCTGCCCAGAGTCCACAGCTTAGCAGATTTGAGATAATTGGCCCGATGTTCCGCAACGGAACCGAAGCTATACTTGGCGAAATAAATGGGCGTTTGACAAGTGGCCCCATGAGTCGGTCCAAACGGTTACAGCCCACGCGATCCACACTCCGGGCCTCCACACGTTTACCACGCTTCGGGCCAGATCACGGAGGCCATGCTTCGGTCCCAACCACGTTTTACATCGTGAGACAACAACTTTCAACAAACTTGTCAGAGGCAGTTACAGAGCGTGGATTACACACGCCTTCAGCTCTATAAATATAGAGCTTGACGACGGAATTAGCAGGATCTTTTGGACGCTTAAGAATAGGCCGTTACCCTACCGGAATTCTTATCGCTTTGTTATACCTCGTTATCTTCATAAACCTATGCTCTCTTTTGTAATGAACAACTATTCGATTAGTAAATCGACAAAGAGATTTTCCTGCTCTTGGTCAAGTGATTTTTTCCCCATTTCCCGGGGTTTTCCACTCTAAATTGCTTTTCCTATTTCTTTATTTGCATTACCTAATCTTATCCCCACAACAAACAAATTAAAACTGAGTTCGTTTCTTAGCGAACCGGACGACTGTTGGTACCCCCTAAAAAGAGACCATAACAGTTAGGCGCCGTCCGTGGGGACGATTCTCTAATCCCAATTGAGGTTTCTACCAGGGATAGGATAAGCAAAGGCATGACAACTAGAACTTCGGCGAACGACAGTGACGTGCTTCCCAACAGTCTCCTAGCCCCAACATTCTCTCTACATGATCTCGAAGCTGTGTTTAGGAAGGTGGTACTGGAAATTACGTCGGAGAGAAGTGGAACAGAACCACTGGCTATTTCAAGCCCTGTTCCAAGAAGTCGAGGGTACGATAGCGACCCTGACGTGCATAGCTCTGATGACGAGGAAATCATCAGACGCGGTGTAACAATGAGGAGGCCGAGATATCGCTTTGTTATACCTCGTCATCTTCATAAACCTCTGCTCTCTTTTGTAATGAACAACTATTCGATTAGTAAATCGACAAAGAGATTTTCCTGCTCTTAGTCAAGTGATTTTTTCCCCATTTCCCAGGGTTTTCCACTCTAAATTGCTTTGCCTATTTCTTTATTTGCATTACCTAATCTTTTCCCCACAACAAACAAATTAAAACCGAGTTCGTTTCTTAGCGAACCGGACGACTGTTGGTACCCCCTAAAAAGAGACCATAACAGTTAGGCGCCGTCCGTGGGGACGATTCTCTAATCCCATTTGAGGTTTCTACCAGGGATAGGATAAGCAAAGGCATGCCAACTGGAACTTCGACGAACGACAGTGACGTGCTTCCCAATAGTCTCCTATCCCCAACATTCTCTCTATATGATCTCGAAGCTGTGGTTAGAAAGGTGGTACTGGAAATTACGTCGGAGAGAAGTGGAACAGAACCACTAGCTATTTCAAGCCATGTTCCAAGAAGTCGAGGGTACGATAGCGACCCTGACGTGCATAGCTCTGATCACGAGGAAATCATCAGACGCGGTGTAACAATGAGGAGGCCGAGATATCGGTCTACACCTCCTCCCCCAGCTAGAGCTCCAACTCCCACTCCTGGGAATGATCAGGAGCAGATGCAAAGACGTATTGACGAGCTCACCAGAGAGTCAGAGAGCATGCGCGCAATAAGGGATTGCGGGCCCGATCTGGGGTGCAACCCTGGGTTACTCAACAAGGCCATGGAGGCCCCAATCAGGAGGAATAAAGATGACGACTGGTGGCATAATCTACATGCGGTCGAGCCGTCATCCCAGCAATCTGAAGGCGTATCCGCCGCCTTGGGAGATTTGATGCTCCTTTTTCCGAAGAGATTTGGGCGGTAGTCCCAGATCGACATTACCACAACCCCGAGGGGTTGCCGAAGTTTCGTGGTGACGGAGATCCAATTGATCACGTTGTTGATTTTGAGTTACGCATGGGAAGTGTTCAGGCCTCAGATTCACTGAAGTGCCGCATCTTCGCGGCAGGATAATAAGGTGATCCGGAACTTGGTTCAAAAATTTGCCGGCCCAATCCATACAGTCGTTTGGCGGATTTATTTTGGTTTTCTCTGATCAGTTTGCTCCAAATTTAGGACCGCCCCGAAGTAGGCAGGAACTATATCAGCTGAAGTATATCCCGGCGAAAATGAGTCTTCGATCCTGCATGGAAAAATTCAATAGGACCGCTCGGGGCATCAAGCTGGATCTTCGGGACAAGATTGATATTCTACAACAGGTCTTGGGACCGTGCGGCCTTTCGGCCAGTTTGGTGAAGAGCCGACCATCCACATTAGGAAAGCTTTTTCAGAAACTCAATAAGTATATTAAGGTGGATGAAGCGCTGGGATTGGGCTATTGGAAGCCTAGCGGAAATTCTGAACCCGCAGGTGATCATAGGGTTTCCTACCCTAAAAAGCAGCCGCGAGAAGTAGCGGCTGTAACTGAGAAGAATGTCCTCCCGAAGCAGGAGGACAATCGGGTGTATTGCGAGCTACATCACAACCGCGATCACCTGACCGTGAAGTGCCCAATGTTGAAAGAGACAGTAGCGATAATGAATAAAGAAAGGCCCGATCGGAACGATCAGAAGGACAAGCAAGCTGAATCTCCCCGAAGGGGCCATCAGGGTGACGATCGTCACAGGCCACGGGGAAGGGATAATAGGGGACAACCTATAAATTATAATGAACGGACGGAGGATCGAAGGTCTCCTCTGCCAAAGCAAGATAGACGACAGCATGGTCGAGAGAACCGTGGCTAAGGCCGAAGAAGAAGGTGGCGGGGCCATGGCGGCAGATCCGGGCAAAACGAAGGTGAAAGAAAGGAGCATCCCGCTGCTCCACCTGCCGAAACGGGATCCCAACCTCATCAAAACGAGGCGGCGCCCAGAGAAGTAGCCGGAGATATTTATGTTATCTCCGAGGGTTTTAGAATCAATGAATCGGTCCGGGACCGAAAGAGAACATCGCGCGTAGACTCCGCTGAGAGCTCCGAATCTGTGGCGCTGGTTAAGTATGATCCAGTTGAGCGGCCCCCTCCCTTCGAGGAGGATATCACTTTCACTATGGCCGACTAAGAAGGGATTATCGATCCATGCGATGATCCCCTCACCATCACTGGATTCATCGGAAATCGTTAGGTTCACAGAATCTTGGTGAACACCGGGGCTTCGTGCAATTTGATGAAGCGCGAAGTTGTTGAGATGCTGCTCACGACCTCCCGATTGCTAATATAACTCTTGGGCATTCGACCAGAGGAGTGTGATTCCATGCAAAAAGATTCTATTCCTAGTCACCCTAGGAGAACCATCCAGGGACCGATCGGAGGTCCTGGAATTCATTGTCGTTGAAGTCGACTTGGCTTACAATGCTATCATCAGACGGAACGGCCTTAGTAAGTTCGAGGGGGTCTCTTCTACTTATCATATGATGCTCAAATTCCCTTCCGCTCACAGAGTTATTTCTGTAAATGGGGATCAGAAAGTAGCTAGACAATGCTACATGAGCTCGTGCCGAACTTTGGCACCTATTAAGAGTGCCCTGGTGGATTTGCTGGAAGAGCCGCCGCACCCAAGACAAGCCATGGAACCCGTTGGGTTCAAACTTATTAATCTGATTGATGATGACTCAACCAAAACTACTCGCATCGGATCACACTTAGCCCCTGCTTTTGAAGAACAGCTGATCCACTTGCTGATAAATCATGTAGATATATTCGCCTGACCCGGATGATGTTCCGGGGATTGACCGATCTGATAGTGAGCATCGGATCAACACCGAGCCTGGTACAAAGCATGTTAGGCAGAAGAGGAGACGTTATTCTCCCGAACAAATCGAGATTATCCGGGTTGAAGTGAACAAACTGCTTGATCTTATCTAAAAATGTTTTATATATTTATTTTTAGATCAGTCAATTTTATGATTAATTCGTAAAATGTGTTGTTGTGGGGACACGAGCAATATACGAGGTTGGGCCCACAATGTGTGGGCTTACGTCCTCGGGAGAGCGAAGCTCTACATGGGTTTTCACTATAATAATCGAGCGGTACAAATACAATGAGGTGACGGCAATAACATAGACGAAACCGGCTCGTGAAATAATCGAAAATACTGCACGATAGTGCAGAAAACACTGTACGCTGAGCGCGACTGGAATTGTACGATAGTGCAGAAAACACTGTACGCTGAGCGCAGTCACGCGAACAGGTTGGAGTTCTCGCGAATAGTGACTGCAGGTATGAGTTCTCGCGAATAGTGACCAGAACAGGGGTAGTCACGCGAACTGGTTAGAGTTCTCGCGAATAGTGATTGCAGGTATGAGTTTTCGCGAATAGTGACCAGAACAGGGGTAGTCACGCGAACTGGTTAGAGTTCTCGCGAATAGTGATTGCAAGGAGGAGTTCTCGCGACTTCGTGCCTTAGGAGATGCGAAAATGACCCGACCTCTTCTTCATGCCTTGGGACCTCTATTTATAGGGAAATGGAGCCCAAAATACAAGCTTTGGCCCAAAAGTCCAATTTCATTAGGTTAAGCCCAAAGCACCCCAAATTATCTCCAATTAAATTAGAATAAATACCGCTCCGCAAGATAATGTCGGAAATGGATCTCGATCCAGAATTAGGCGGGAATGTAGATGAGAAAATACCGGAGGACCCCGTAAAATAATCCACTGCTTCCATATAGCGAATACATAACCGTACACTTCGTTGCGCCTGATCGGTGCGCTCCCGGGTGGCAAATGACGAAAATACCCCTGGCCCCGTCCGGGGCCGAAATAACACGAAATGTCCCGAAATGCTTACAGAGACTTTATACGGGGTCCAGCGAGCCAGAATAGCGAGAATACCACTTGAGAAAGCCACCCGGTCAAAATACCGAAAATACCGAAAATACCAATNGCTTTTGAAGAACAGCTGATCCACTTGCTGATAAATCATGTAGATATATTCGCCTGACCCGGATGATGTTCCGGGGATTGACCGATCTGATAGTGAGCATCGGATCAACACCGAGCCTGGTACAAAGCATGTTAGGCAGAAGAGGAGACGTTATTCTCCCGAACAAATCGAGATTATCCGGGTTGAAGTGAACAAACTGCTACAGTCGGGGTTTATCAGAGAGATCCACTACACTGAGTGGGTTGGGAACCCAGTAGTTGTCTCCAAGGAAGATGGAAAACGGCGGATGTGTATTGACTTCACTGATGTCAATAAAAGCTGCGAGTGAGATTCGTTCCCACTGCCACATATTGATCGATTGGTGGATGCTGTGTCTGGCAGCACAAAGATGAGTACTATGGACGCTTACTCCGGGTACCATCAAATATTCTTAGCTAAGGAAGATCATAAAAAGTCATCATTCATGACCGAAGATGGCGTTTATTGCTATGTGGTTATGCCTTTCGGCTTGAAAAGCGTTGGATCACATACCAAAGGTTGGTCAACAAAATCTTTAGAGATGTGATATGCCATATGATAGAAGTGTATGTTAATGATATGATTGTTAAGTCTATGAATGATGAAGACCATATTTCTTATTTGTTTCGCTGTTTCGAAGTATGCCGCAAATATAAGCTCAAACTAAATCCCAACAAATGCTGCTTCGGGATCCGAAGTGGAAAATTTTTAGGTTATTAGGTTTCAGAAATGGGCATAGAGGTTAACCCTTTACCCCTTGGGGTCCCGACCAAGAACAAGTTAAAAATGTGTTCTAAGGTCGGGGCCATTTCATGTTTGTGACAATAAAAGATAAACGCCACTATATACATATAGCTAACCGGAAATAACGCAAAGGTCGGGCAATGGATTTCCTTAAGTACGGCCGCTACGAATGGGTGTAATGGAAAACGTAACCCACACTTCAGGGAGGCGTAACTGACAAGAATAGCGCTCGCCGGAACGTTCCTTTCCTCTGGAAAGAAGCAGGGAACATCTTCCCACCCCTTCCAGATGGAGTAATGAGTAGGAATCGAAAACCTAGACCTAAACTCTTCGATATCCAACTCGGACATAGATGGTTACCTCATTCTATGAGGGGCCATGGCTATTACCTTAGTGAAAACTGATAGGAGGAAGTTTAAACGTAGGCAAGAACGAAGACGCAGAGAGCTCGATTTGGGCGATTTTTCCTTTCGCAAATGACAATGAGGATGACAATATCTGAAACCCAAATTTAAATAGTAATTACCTGACCATTTGTAAGCTGCCACGTAGGATTACCATAGGCGGTTGTAGTCTGTACGCACTCATCACCCCTATTGAGTAACAGAAGGTGAAAAGACACAAGTCTAGATGTTAATATTTAAATAAAAGTAACACAAAAATGAACGTTATGATATTTTGAATTCAAAATCCACACATCAAATTGACAAAGTGAAGGATCGGTCCCTTGGACGCTCATTGCGAGCGGGTTGGGTCCTATATTCTCCCGAATGTATATAACATTTCGTGGTCGGTCTTGCATCACCTCTGCGATGGTAACCAAGCCCGAGGGGCTAGTGATAAGAATCCTAGGACCAGGTACCCTGCAATGGGTAAGGCCGGGTTACGATTGGGCCGACCCAGGTAATAAAAGGCGAACTCGTGCGGCCTAGAGTCCATAACTTAGCATATTTGAGATAACTGGCCCGATGTTCCGCAACGGGACCGAAGCTAGACTTGGCGAAATAAAAGAGCATTTGAAAAGTGACCTCATGAGTCGGTCCAAACGGTTACAACCCATGCGTTCCACGCTCCGGGCCTCCATACGTTTACCATGCTTCGGGCCACATCACGCAAGCCATGCTTCGGTCCCAGCCACGTTTTACATCATGCGACAACAACCTTCATCAAAATTGTCAGAGGCAGTTACAGAGCGTGGATTACACACGCCTTCAGCTCTATAGATACAGAGCTTGACGATGGAATTAGCAGGACTTTTGGATGCGTAAGAACAGGCGTTACCCTGCCGGAATTCTTATCGCTTTCTTATACCTCGTCATCTTCATAAATCTCTGCTCTCTTTTGTAATGAACAATTGTTCCATTAGTAAATCGACTAAGAGATTTTCCTGCTCTTAGTCAAGTGGTTTTTTCCCAATTTCCCGGTGTTTTCCACTCTAAATTGCTTTGCCTATTTCTTTATTTGCATTACCTAATCTTTTCCCCACAACAAACAAATTAAAACCGATTTCGTTTCTTAGCGAACCGGACGACTATTGGTACTCCTTAAAAATGGACCATAACAATGATGTTGAATAGATTGAGTTTTGATGGCTATTAATATTATATTGACAATGTTTTAATAACTTAAAATTTTATTACGAAAACTTAGAAGGGCATCTACAAGATAAACATAATCATGTAGCATATATAATATTTACTGATTTAGTATTTACTTTCATTGTATATATTTTATATTGTATATTATCTTGATATGATGCATATCTGATGCTTATATGAATATATTTAAGTAAGCGTGATTTTGTTGGAATCTATATTTGCAATTGAAATATTTTGAAATAAATCAGAATGTAATGTAATATGAAATATATTAAACTCAAAAAAAATTGGGCTGATGTGTAAAAACATAGTGTACAATGCAACCAATTCAATAGAGATAATTTCATTTATGGGTGCGATATATAAGATACATGGTAAGAAAGTGATGGAATAATTGAAACAATAAAACCAAATGAAAATTGTAATAACTTTTTTTACACTATCAACATTGATGATTTGCAACATGATATATTTAAATTAAAGATATTTAAATAACTTTGCAAACCAACAATTATAAGTAGCAACACTTAATAGATCAGCATATGTGTAGATGAAATTTTATAATAAAGGAAATTACTACTCCATCACGATAGAGAAAATAAAGAGCATAACAATCATATACATACAAATGTTTGAAGGGAACAAATATAAATATTATTCAACTTGAATGTAATAAATACAATTAAAATAAATATTATAAGTTATGAAATTACTTAATAATGATTAAATAACTAAAGAGCATCCCAATGACATTGATGTGAATATTTCAATAATTTATAAAATCAAAAAATACAATCAAAATTGATACTTGCATAGCTTTTTGGCATGAAAATCTATGAATATGTAATATATTATTAAATAATTACCGATTACCACACCTTCTGGTTCATACCCAACCTCAACCGATTTTCAATGTCCAAACTCTGGTACGCTTGTTAGCTTTTTATGTGAATATTGAAATCCCTAATTTATTACTTCACGAAACAACCAATAACATATTCCTCAACCGATTTTCAATGTCCAAATTCATGTTTTCGATAATCATAGTATTCAATTCGATATTAACATTTGAAAGTTATTATTTAAAAATGTTGAAATATCTCACGAAAAACAATATTCTTTGTGTGAACACTTTCAAACAAAGAGTATTCTTTATGTAGTGTTATGTAAAAATTGTAATAATGTATTCTAAAATCAAAATACATTTTGAGAATTCATACAAATTATAGCCTAAGATTCTCAGTCACAATCAATACTCTAGTTGATTCCTTAAATATACCATGTGAGAGTGATACGTAAAGCTCACCATGACTAAATACATGATTGCGTAGATAGATTCCGATAGTTGGAATGGTTTGTCATTGAGATTTGTTCATGGTTAGAGAAAAAGCAAGTCGTAGTGGAAATTGTTTCCTAACAAATTGAAATGGAAATTTTGTTTCTTCAAAGTTGTCATTGCAAATCTTGGATGAAAACAATGTTTCTCTTGAATTGGCCAAGCATGATTTCAGCTTCAATCATGTTTGGTTTGAATCCTTTGCATATGAGTCTATGTCCTTGCAGAAAACCATTCATTGAGTTTAAATTACGAAGAAGCATTATCGGGAAACCAACTTTCAATGTTAGAATATGCAGAGGTAAATTCTCTGGTACGAGACCATTAAGAAATTCAAGTGTGTAAAGATTGTTAATGTCTTCTGATACAGTCATCCGAGTAGAATGTAGTAGTATCTCCAGGAAAATATTTGACTATCATATCATTGAGTGCATTAACTAATGGTGTCACAATCGCACGTTCGGTTGCATAATTAGGATTTGAAGACATCGTACTTCCATTTGGGAATACAAAATTAATTATTGAATTCAATGAATTTTTGTCATTTTGATCAATACAAAATGAATTTGGAAGATGAATGAAATCATATTTTATTGTTAGTTCTGTCCCATCACAAATTCTAAGCAACAATGCACTATGTTCGATGTCATCACGAACTCTCATATTCTCTATTAATCGTAATGTTGTGATTTCATTGCACAAGTATGAAGAAATGTTGCTTGCTTGTAATGTTTGAGATTTAGTGCCATTTACTACGACAGTAAAACTTGACGGAAATCACCACCAAAGGCTACCACTTTTCCACCAAATGGAACGTTTATTTCTAAAATATAAAGTAATGTCCGATCAACCATTTCGATTGATTTTTTGTGTGATATTGGTGCTTCATCCCAAAATATTGCAGTTGCTTTTTTATTAATGTTGCAAGATATGAATGTTTAAAATATTGCAAATAGAATTATCATCAATATGGATAGGTATTCAAAACATTTTATGTGATGTTCGCCTGAGTGGAAGAGTTGCTACAATTCCACTTATGGTAGTGGCTAAAATAATAAATTTTTCTTTCCTAAGATGTGCAAGTAATGTGCGATATATGAAGTTTTTCAAGTCCTCCTTGACCATCAATGAAAAACAAATTTGATTGTTTATTTTGAATGGCATTATAAATAATACTAAAAGCATTTTGTTGACCAACATTGAGAATGTTAATGAGATCAAAATCACTTTTTCGTGTTAGAGTATTTAGTTATTTCTCAATAATTGTTGGGAAGTTGTTCATATCTCCAAATTTATCACTTATTTTAGGTAAATCAAAATATTGTATTGTCTCTCCATGAAATATAAGTAATTTGTCAATGTCTCTAAGGAGCTTATTCTAGAGATAATAGTCATTGACTTGTCCATCACTTTGGCTGTCTTCCATCATATAGAAAGCAGTCTTCCATAGCACATGTTGTGAAGTTGGTTGGCAATGGATGAGTATTTTTACAAATAGTTGTCGAAGAGCACATGACATTTTGTATGTTGAAGCTTCTCTTAGATATCATCATCATTATGTAGTAATCCTTTTTGAATTGTGGCCTCTTTCAATGATGAATATTTGATATCTTAAATTGTTGATAGATCCTGAAACTATTTTCTACCACTAATATGATTTAATAATATTCTCAAATAGAACCTCTCACCCTCACTTGGTGATAAAAAATAAATGTGACCTATAACTTTTTGATGACATTGTCTCTTATTCCAAACTTTTTATGTAAAGTTCCATGTGTATGCTTGTGGAAACTCTTTGTAAAGGTATAATTTGTCAACTTTGTTGTCTTTATCAAGATCAAAAAATTCTATTACCATCGTCTTTTGGTTATTCGAGTCATGCAATATTTCATTGAAGGATTGATCATTATGAAAACGAACTTGATTCATCTTTGGGAGATGAATCTACAATCGATACATAGCAGAATATATCTTGCTCATTGAATAACCATATATTTTCCATAAAGCTTCTAGGGCACATATGTATCTACCATCAATATAATTTGATATTTTGTCACATGGCAATGATCGCTCAATTTGAAAAACTACACAATGAAGTCCTTTGTAAACATACTTGTCTAAATATTTGACACTACTAATACTACTGCATACCTCAAAATTAATATGACAATTATATTTAAGTAGAATGCATGGATTATAGGGTACTAACTACCCATCGGTTATCAATATTGTTATTTTTTGATTTATCTTATATGATGGGTTTTGGATTACGACGTCTCCGATATTTTGGATATCCATCCCCGCCTTGATCAGTAGTGTCTTGCAAAAATTTTCAGAAATTGTTTTTTACATATACCTCCACGCATATATGGTGCATTTGAATTGTCTTAGCCACATGGCCCATGTATCACATGATTTAAAACAACATCATGTAGTCATGGATAATGAGCTACATTAGGTATCTCCGCACATAGAATTGAGCTATAATTGTCAGGTGTTCTGAATTTATTTTTTTAAGAATTATAAGCATATTAACATGTAGAAATCCTCTCTTTTGGAATTCTATTACATGCACATTGATCTATGCTCTACCAAACACATTTTTTTGTAGATGTGTGCTTTAAGTTTTTCACATTTTGAATGAACAAATCTAAATAGAAGATCTAGGTGATCTTGAGCTTTCTGACCAAAAAGAAATTCTCTTTCGATTTCAACCAATGATGGGTTGCTTGTCATTGTCAAAAAAATATTAGACTTTCCAAAATGTTGTACACAAAATGTTGTACAATCCACATGGCATCCTGATATCTTTGATACATATCACGAGGACTCCTTAAAATGCTCGAAGGTAAAATAACCAGATGACCAATATCATGGCCTACATGTTTATTATTATCGTGAATGCAATCTTGAAGACCTTGGTAATAATCAGTTCTTATTGTTTGTTGGTGAATTCTATACCAACGTAGACGTGTCGATTCAATTTTGACGTAATTGTCTACACAAAACTATTGAAATAAACACCATGACCATAAAAAATAGAATATGGTTTACGGATTTGTATTAGAAATGAATAGTAAGCACGACATGTTACTTTCTTATTTTGGGAGTCTCGATAATCAAGACGCCACCCATATGTGAGCTATATGGGAAAAACATTGGATATTGTAATGGATCATAATATCCAGATGTTTCTCGTATAAATTGTAGATCACCACCAATCGCATGAACGACATTATTACGATGGTCAACATTTTGCATGGCCGATTCATTAAGTACTATATCAGCAACCTGAGAAGCAGTATGAGTAGAGTATTAAACACTTGTTTGAGGATGCTCTTTGATAACCAACTTGCATTTAAGAATGTTAGGTTGTTGAGCAATTTGACGAAATCTTTGAACAAAAGGGCTGCATTAATTCAAATTTTAGTAAGCTTTGAATTATTTTTGTATTCAATGTAGGGTTCTCTTGAATTCGATTACGAAGATCATGTTCAGTGTCATATACAAACATTTGAATGTATCGAGGACGATCACCTTGATTAAGTTATAAGGAACCGATCTTGTGATATATGGAGCCATGTGCTCGGAAAGTATATATGCTAGGATTAATATTCACTAGGATTAATATTCACTAGGAGTTAATCAGTATTCGAAATTGAAAAACCAAATACTGATTAACTCAATAAATTCACTACCGAATACAAAACTGAATTTCGACGGTCTGGTTTTGTAAAAAACCGAATTATTTCTGTGCGGTTCGGTATTTACCGAAATTACCGATTAGAATATGAAACTTTAGAGAGTAAAAATGTGTTCTAACTTAAAACACATTTAATTAACTCGGTTTGGGCAAGAAATCTATCCATAAACAATAACAGACATAATTTCACAAAAAATGTGGCTGTCACAACAACCTGCAACAAATAACGAATTAACTAAGTAAAGTGAATCGAAAAGGGTCGAAGTATTTAACCCGACCATTGATGAATCATGTCATAAAATCGAGGTTGATTCTATTTATGGAGAGAATTTGACATAATTCTCAATTTTCCAAGACCCCCCTTTTCATTTTAGGATATGAAAAATTTAAATTTGCACTAAGAATTTAAATATTTTATATTTGGAAAAAATTAATTAATAAATTGAATTCGGTATTCGGTAAATTACCGAACCAAACCGAATACCGAAATTGTAAAAAAATTAAAACCGAATACGAACCGATTTTTAAAATTCGGTAATCGGTAATGAAAATAATTCTGTAATCGGTTCGGTAATCGGTGAATACCAAATAGTGAACACCCCTAATATTCACAGTATCATCAAGATTAACTCCCAAAGAGGTGAATGAAAATGTATCGTTATAGATACGAATGGTTGTGTCTAAATTCAACAGAGACACATGTGTTGTTAGAGTACAATTCTAATATCATAGGGCATGGGTATTGGAGGTATGATAACTCCACCACTACAGTAACATTGGTTGCTTGTCTCATGAAGGAATAATTTGGTATGCAATATTGACATAAAGAAGGTAACGGAAGTACCAGGATCTAAACATTGAAAATCAAATGGGGTTGGGTTTATGTGTTGTCCATACAACCAATATTTGAAAAGTCATGAATTCTATATTGTTCACCATCTTAAAAAATAGAGATAAATAATCAGTTTATAAGCATATGAAAAGTAATGTTGTTTCTATAATAAAATATTGAGATGTTTTATGTTAAAAAATGATGCTAGTATGTTCGATTTCATGGACCTTGACTTGTGGGCGTTATATGATTGGTGTTAATCTACAAAATATTAAAAAATAATTAATAAACACAACATACATGTGTAATTGTAGTTTGGTAAAAATAAGAAACTACATATCTCATACTATTGTTCATGTATGTATTGTTCAAGATTTCCTTTACACTTATTTTGCTCATGTGTGTCATCGGACATTGACGTTGTAATTTTGAGCTACAAAATTAGCCATTAGNCAACCGATGCTCAATCCATCAAAAACCATATAAGACTCATAAGATGGGAATTTGTTGCATAGCAAAAAGTCATTTTGATTCAAACACTCTACTAACTGGAAGCTATGATGAGTTTTTAAGCATCACACTCAAGTTTTTGATTTGCAATGGAAATTAATACAAAACATAGATCACTTGGTTATGGAGGTAACCGATCGCTACATGGTTTTTTTATGATGAAATGGAATCGAATATATTTGTATGAATTGTGTATCTTGTGGTTGTTTTCGATCGAAAGTTATCGTATTTTTATGCTTTGTGCCAAGTGAAATTATACATTTGCAAAAAGATAGAGTAAATAGTCACATATCTAACAAAGCACGCAGCCATTGTTTTGTGTTAAAGTTGAACCCGCCAGCAACATACTTTAGTTCAGCAAATGCTTGGTTCGAACCAGATATTTCAAAATGCTCTTCAGGAACCTTTGGTAAGCCAAGATATGGACATTATTTTCATACTTTCTGTGTTAAAATGCTTACTGCTTAATGAAGTTTGTGGTGAAAGTATTAGTTCTTGTATTACTCCCTTCGGCTACATCAATGGGAAGGGAGTTGGGCATTCGTTCGATATCCAACAAAAGATGTTCAGTCCATCAAAAACCACTTAAGACTCATAAGATGGGAATTTGTTGCATAGCAAAAAGTCTTTTTGATTCAAACACTATACTAATTGGAAGCTACGACGAGTTCTTAAGCATCACACTCAAGTTTTTGATTTGCAGTGGAAATTTACACAAAACATAGGTCACTTGGTTATGGATGTAATTGATTGCTACATGCTCTTTTTATGATAAAATGGAATCAGATATATTTGTATGAACTGTGTATCTTGTGGTTGTTTTCGTACGAAAGTCATCATATTTTTATGCTTTGTCCTAAGTGAAATTATACTTTTGCAAAAAGATAGAGACTAAATAATCACATATCTAACAAAGCACACAACCATTGTTGTGTGTTGAAGTTGAACCTGCGAGCAACAAATTTTAGTTCATCTGCTGTAACAGCAAATGCTTGTTTCGAACCAGATTTGGGATCACGTGCCCATGTTAGAAGCTCTTTTCCACAGAAATCACCACACTCTTATTCATCCACCATCAATCATCACACTCTCGAGGTGACTACAGGATCACCTTTTGGGTGAATAAACATCATAAATCAAAGAAGAATTGGACAAGAAACATACCTACTCAACCCATACGGGTCGACTCGTATAAGGTGCTAACTCTTATACTCATCATACCAACTTAGTCGTTCTCAAGGAAGCAAAGGAAGCCACATCCATTGCTCCGAGTTACGCCTCTTCAAGCAGCGACTGAAGATAAGTCTGTAGCAGCAGTGGTATATTACGGAAAGAAATGCTGAACATAGTTTCTCCTACAAAAGTGCTTGTCCAAGAGTACTGCAACCAAGACATTTCAAAAAATGCACACAAAAAAGTGTGATAAGAAAAGCTACTTTAATTAAATCATCTATTTCATTAGCTCAAATTCTGAAGCCCCCATTAACACTATTCAGAATCATCTAATAAAGCCGCGAATCAATATGCATTCAAACTTTTACTAATTCACATTAAGTTATTTTACTTCAGTTACATTTAATTGCAGCGGTAAACTAGAAAAATGATTAATTCCCACAAACCCAGAAAAATCCTGCAATGAAGAAAAATAGTAAAAAAGCTTCACAATTCTTGAACGCTTTCATCAATAAAATCATACAAAAACAAACATAATTTGATGTTCTTAACATGAATTTGAATACATTTTGTGCCAAATTTTATTACGTACATTGAAACTAGAATGGAGATTCTATTACGTACATTTTGTGACAGAGGGGAAGAAGAAGAATAAGAAATTTTTATTATTCACAATATAAAATATATATTTACAACCTTAAGTCACTCACATTGAAACTAGAATGGAGATTCAGGTGGCTGAGGCTGACCCTTAGCTTCAGCGTGAATTGTGCCGGTGCTGGTGCTGACGGTGTTGGTGTTGGCGTGGTGGTTCTCAGATGGTCATATAATTCAGCGGCATCTTTCCCAAGCTCTATCAGTTTATCCGCTGATATTGCATTGGTGTTAGTCTACAAAACATTCAAAAATAATTAATAAAGAGTGAATATAGATATGTAATTGCACTTTGCTAAAAGTAAGAAACTACATACCTCTATGTGATGTTGAAGATTTCCTTTATACTTATTTTGTTCATGTGTTATAATATCATGTGTCTCATCACAAGTTGACGTTGTAATTTTCAGCTACAAAATAAGACATTACACAGAATAAAACATCATCAAGCAACTAACCTACGAATATACATTGTTATTACATTTTTCGAATGTAGTCACAAAATCCATAAGTAGTGGATTTATCATAAAAAACAATGATGGACATGTGAATATTGTGATTACACATAATATGAACTATTTGAGGAAAATGGAAACAAAGAACGCATGAAACATGTGTAATAACAATGGAAATATTAAGTATTTGGAAATTGCATAATATGAAGGTAAAAGAATTATTGTAATACAAAATATTCACGGAATAACAAATTTTATTGGCTATAAAACACATCCAAAATACTATCGGTATTAAATATATTCATTTCAAATTACAATCCACATTAATTGAAAGACTTGAAAACTCATTTGCATGATATAAATCTCCGGAGAAAACTATTTTCAATAAAATATTGTGTGACATTTGTTAATTTGAATAACTAAAATATATAAAAACACAATAATTTTGGTTAGTTTGCAATATATATACATGTTTATAACGTTGATATCTTTCTTGATCTTTTAATCTCTTTGTTAATCGTTGGTATGTTGTGAGTTCATGTGTCCGATGTTTGCGAGTTATCATTGGAATTTTTCCATGAGAAGTTTGAACATATAATATTAAAAACATCACAAATAATTAGTAAACATGAAAACGATAGTATACATAAATGGAAACTCATATTTAGTATTTGCTATGTGAATAATTTGAAAATGGAAATTATAAATATTTTCAAATATTAATAGGAAATAATAAATATATATTAATGGTAATGCACATTGAATATGTCATGTGTTTATTATTTGGTGACAACATTTAGCAAGTAGTTGATAACTTTAGGTAAAGAAATAAAGATAATATTAAACATAGAGAATACATAATCAAAATTCAAATAAGAAATGTTTTAAAATAATAATTCAATATATATTTATTCTTTTATTTAACCAATATTTGATAACACTATCGTAGATAAAAAGTAACGAATTTACCATATATAGCTCTTCAACGTCTGATATTATTTTTGGTGCACTACTATATGTGCATCCCATGTGTATCATAGGACATTGGAGTTGGAATGATTGGCTACCTAAGATGAATGATATATGTTAAAAAAGTGAGTTAAATTAAGAATACTCATGGAGTATTTCATACTTGATTCTTGGAGATATTAGTATAATGTTCGTCGTTTTCCAGGGCTTATATGCCACATTTCTTCATTAACGTCATGAAATAACATGTTACAATAAACAATGCAAAATGAATGTATTTCAGAAATTGAATAAGTTGTATGTATTTTTAAAAAATGAAAGTTGATAGCATAAAATGTATTTTTTAAATTTTGTTGAAAAAAATGCATATATGTTTGTAACTCTTATACATTTCAGGGTGTTTTGATCGTTTTATTGTTTGTCATTGCGGCGTGAGGAAGAAGCTACAAACATATTAAATATGTTATAGACAGTTGAAATAAACATTAATCTTACAAAGTAAAATGTATTTTAAAATTATATCTAAGGAATAATATTGACAATATTATAGCAAAATAGCAATCCCCACTCACCCTTTCTATTTTTTTATTCTCCCACGCTTTTGGTTTCACTTTCAGCCACATATGCCCACAATTATTATTGAATTCTATTCACATCAAATTTTTTATTTCCTTGCTCCTTGATCGTAGTCTCCAATCCTATAATAAAAACTATAATTTTATGCATTATTTTTTTCTTTGTAAGTTTGTGTACTACAAAAAGGATTTATTCATTTTTATGTTGATTTTTTAATGTATTTGTTTTGATAGCGAAGAAATATGAAGATTTGTTAGACCTTCTCCATCCATGGGTGCTCAATGTGACTGGGCACCCAGTCACCTAAAACTTTCTAGAAAATCTTGAGCAAATAGAAACAATACTTTTAAAAAAATATATTAAAATTTAAAATATAATTTTAAAATAATATAAATATATAAATTTTGATAATTAGATAATATTGTGAGGGTTCGGTATTAATGCAAAAACGATCCATTATCGATTTATATGTTTTACTTGATTTTAAATTATGATTTTTTAACAAAAATTAGATCAACTAGTCGTCGATAAATTACACTTAGGTTACCGGATTAGTGGTTCTAGTCGCTAAGTTATTTAGTTTTTAATAATCGATTACATTTTTCGTTTAGAAAATATAATACTCAATTAACCAAAATTCTAAAACAATATACTCATAAAAATTGCAATTATCAATTTAACATATAATTGTGATTTATACAACAAGAATATTGTTGTGGTTCTAAAACCGGGGGTGCCAACAGTCGACCGGTTTGTAGCAAGACGAACTCGGTTATAATTTATTTGATGTGTGGAGAAAGATTATAAACCAAAGGAAAAGGGATACGGCAGTTTTTGAGGGGAAAACCTCAAAGATGAAGAAAAAACCACTTGACTAAAGGCTAAAGAAAATGCCCTTAGTCGGTTCAATAAGCAATGTAATAATCACAAAGATCATGTTTATTCTTTTGACAACAAAGGGAAAGAGAAGTATCGAAAAAAAATCGATAGAAGGTTCTCTATGCGAAAGCTCGAAGGAAAATCCGAACATCTCTTTTTTACACCCCAAGTGTCTTTTTTATACTCCCACTATGCTGTGTACAGTAGGGTATCGTTTTGTGCCTGTCCTTTGCGGCTAGGTCGGCTAATGTCAGGCGGAACAGCCGCCGGGAACGGCTTCATAGAGCTGCACGGCGCTAGACCTTTCGGCGCTACTAGCTGGCAATTCCCTGGCTACGGGAGGCTCGTACGACTTCGCCGGACCACGCTTCTGACAAGGCTCTCGAGGGTTGTCGTTGCATGGGAGGAGTATGGATGGTCCGAAGCAGGGCCTGTAAAGTGTGGAGTGATCGGTCTTAGCGCACGGGAGAAGCTGGGCCCTGCATATCACGACCGATCGTTATGAACGGCTGATCGGGCCACCTGGCCTGGATGGGCCACTCACTCATGTGGGCTGGATCTGGGCCTCCAAGTTCGGCTTACGTTGTTTGGGCTCCTCTGATCATGCTTGGTCCTGATCATGTCCGAGGTACCGGGTTCCGGGGATCTCATCACTTGCCCTTCAGACTCTGTCGCCACCTTGGTGGTGATCGGGGTTCGATCATCAGATTGAGGTCGTTTGTGCATAAGTGCCCGATCTCAGCAACGGAAACTTGTACCCGAACTGATTGTAACGGCGTCCTTGGGGACCGATCTTGCAATTATAAATTTCATGATGTGTATTTTCAAATTTGAAATCCATAACATTTAAGGGTAAAAGCGTAATTGTAGGCTCTGTGATAGCTAACGCCTTTCCGTATTCCAAAGGGGGGACAGACTATCAGACTGCAGCCTCCGGCAGTGATAACGTGTCACCCCGTGATTGAGTAATACGATTTATAAAGGTCGGGATTTTCGCCCTATGCAGCCATTATCACACTTTGCGACAAAGTGTTCCAGCTTTAAAATTCTCCGGCGATTTTGCTCAACCGTTCCTCAACTCGAACCTTCTCATCAATTCTAAGGTAACCATCCATGGCACCTCGTAGGGCTAGGTATCCTGACATATCAACAATGGACCTCGAAGCATTTCGGGTCAAATTTTCCATTCCAGCCAATTATCCCATCTGGAGGGGGAAGAAGGAC